>JAUTBV010105623.1:0-31799 GCA_032361325.1 Lepetodrilus fucensis | reverse complement strand
TATACTCTTACTTTAGACTGGCCTAATTTTAAATGTGCCCTTCTTTACACACACACGTGAAATAATGTACCGGTATTACTATTAAATAAGCCCAAACTTTGCCACATAAGGCGTTGGATTTATTGTATATAGAACTGGGCACCTTTTCATGAAGATCTATCCACCATAGACCAAAGCACTGTCGTATCTAAGAGTTGTCGACATGATATATTACTGGATATACGGTAACGTCATGAAAGGTTCCCTGGCATGATGAGCTACTAGTATGTCCCATATGACATGCGCCACTAAATTAGAGCCAGAACACTTTATCTGTCAATTAGTGTGAACATGAGTTTTATGCATAATGAGCATCACCCATTTGCAAACCCTTGACCAAAAAGAAAGATTATGTCAATCAGATAGATATTTTTGAAGATATTCAATAAAATAAAAGTGATCATGAGTGTCTCTATATTTAAGTTGCTTCTCAAATTTTAAATGCGATTTGCTCAGTATTTGGTAAAGTGGAGATAACGTGTTCTGGCTCTAACCCCTCTTAATGTCTGTCATTAGCATGTCCAATAGAGCGTTCGCTATGCAACTTTGCAGAATCAGAGAGACATACAACGTTCTGAAGCTGCTCTATTGAACATACCTCTTGTAGCCGTTAATCTGGTTCCATATGACATCTGAGTGGTGCCACTATAGAATATCACTATTGGCGTAATGATCCGTGACATTTGTCCAGCTGTTCCCAGTATGATATGTACCTCTTATATTCATAGATCTATCTACAATAGTAGGACCAATAGACAAGTCAATCGTGTCGTTACTGAATCATATAGGTACACACGAGCTACTAAAGTTATATTTGAATGCATCAATAGGTTTCTGGTGAGGCGTTATAGCATATAGGTAAACGAGAGCTATACTAATGTTCTATTTGAATGCATCGACAGGTTTCTGATGAGGCGTTATAGCATATAGGTAAACGAGAGTTATACTAATGTTCTATTTGAATGCATCGACAGGTTTCTGATGAGGCGTTATAGCATATAGGTAAACGAGAGCTATACTAATGTTCTATTTGAATGCATCAATATGTTTCTGACTATGAGGCGTTAATGCATACTTGTAACGATGACCTGTAACACCCTACTCCAGTGCTCGGTGTGAGGTACATCCTATGACATGTGCTCCTCAATGCAAATACATATAATGTGTTTGTTTCCGTTCAGTATATATATACATTGTCCATGATGCAAGTTGAAATACATATGCTGTTTTATGGATATGATCACTGTCATTTGGAAGTTATCCTTCTGTGCACACAAGCAATGTGCGAATAGCATTCAGCATATTCTACTAATTCAGCAAGTCGGTCATAAGATACCTTTTCAATACTATAATCTTTTCGACAAAAACAAATACATGGATGCTTTACACACGCATACACACACACACGAGCGTGCGCGCGCGCACACACACACACACACACTACTAAAAGTTCTTAGTTATACGTGGCCATGACTGCGACACAAATATTCCAACTAGAACACTGAATGTTCAAACGAGTCCAGCAATGTGCTACATCTACCACACTCTGGCCTTTGAAGCCTTGGTAAAACCACCCATTTTCGCAATGCAGCGAATTCCATTTGACAGTAGGCAGGCAAACTAGTTATGCAGTAGGTTTACCGTTTACACCTGTACTCGCCGACCGAGGTCTAGTTAGAAATGTTTGAATGAAGACAGACACGAATGGCGACGTAGTAACTGAGTATGGTGGGTCCAGATTTGCCTGATTTAAATGACAGGTATTATAATATACACTATCTTTTTCTTTCTCAGTAACATTACTCTATTAAAAAATAAGCTTTTATCCACTTTTCAATTTTGTACACTGACCATATTATTTACTAATACATGTATACAGGATGTTCCTCGCATCTTCATCAGTAATAAATATTTGATCTACGTATATTATGTCCTTATATCATGTTCTCATTTTTCCTTTCAAGAGAACTATTTCATTTATCACCCTATGATCAACATGCATGTCTACGAACTATATAATTTCCTTGTCATTTCCTATGTAAGGATTCAGTGACGTGGTTCTGCCATATAAAATATAAAAATATAAGAATTGCGATTGTGATAATAAAAGCACGGAAATATAATTCAATAAATTACATTGATATAGCAATGAACAAGAAAACTAACTCAGGAGACTACATACAGTTTTATGCAAGTAGGATATTAGAAATATCCCGTGACAATGCAGAAAGACATATGTATAAATAACAAGCAGAGAGTGTAGGACATCATATACGTTAATGTGTGTTAGTATATTGTATGCATTTGTTTCACGAATTCCGCTGACGGCTCCAACCCTGATGTGGTGATAAACAGTAATAAACATGTGTTCATGTAACGCCAATAAACAGTTAAAAGTGCATAGGGAATTAACGCAGAACACAGTGACAGTATAGATACCATTGTTATGCCTCTCCTCTCCTCTCATTTATCATATATGTAATACATATGTGAACTAAATATGATGATAAATGCTGTGTGATAATTATAAAATAAGTACCTTTAAATAATAATTTTAAGATGAAACAATATTACTTTTATTTATAAGAGAAATAGAACGGCTCGGGTTGTGACAATATAATTTTGTTGTTGTTATTAATTTATGTTATCTCTGTGTTAGATTTGTTGAATTTAATTATTCGTTGGCCCATTCTCTTAACTCTAGAAGGCTAATGCTAGGATAGTGAAGACTTTAAAAAAATAAAAAAATATACAAAATATAAAAAAATATAAAAATATAAATAAAATGTCGCTTGTATCAACACAATATAGTTGGACAAGTTACTAGGCTAAGCCTTTCTGAGCACGACTCGGGTATTGCCCTCTAACGTTTGAAGTGTGTGCGTTGAATGTGCAAACCAGACGGGGCAACATATTTAATCCCATGTGGAATTTATAAACATTAAAAAAAAAGTAGCATTCATTTACTGTTAGGAAGAAGGAAACACACGTTCTGGAGTTACAGCTAAACCTTTCGATATCCGTCAACTTTATACACGCAAACCGCTACTGTTTCTAATTGGTATTCTGATAAGCCGTATGATGCATAATACCTTCAGTGTTGTAGTGTAGTGGCCGACGACGTTTTAACTGTATACTATTATGCACTGTTGAAATCCGGGGAGAGAAAGCGATCTACAATATGTTGAATTGTATACGAAAGGCAAGTTTTGTATTAATGTCAGTTACATATGGTATGGTCACAGAAGCTGTGTTTGAATCGTGGAATTTGAAGAACATGCCCTTTGTATGTTTATTTTCAATGTTCACCTGCAGTACCACCCTTCACAGATAGGCTACTGTTTTCCATTATATATTGTCTAAATGACTAAAACTGAAAATTATATTTCCTATGAAAGGGTTAATTTATTCAAAGTTAAAGGTCACTGGTCCATATTTATATTGTTATATATACTGCGTAATTTTCGTTACCGGAATATTTAGTCGTGTTACCAGAACCCCGGTTATATTTCCGAAACCATGTGGGAACGTATTCCCCACTGCTCTCCCAGGATTCGATGACATGCCGTAGGATTTCCAGTGACATTTCCTTCCGTATGACTGAACTGTAAGCAGTAACATTATGAGATATACCTTCCTCACGTAAACGCCGTTTTTGTGTTTCCAAAGATGCGATATCGTCCGATACTAACCGCTATTGCACGCTCAACGGAGCTCTCGTAACCTAATCTGAATATCAGCTTTGCTGTCGTTCAGAAGGCTTTCTGTTAAGCTCAAAGAAAACCATACCATGATTACAAAATTATAGGATTCACTGAGGGTTCTTTATCGCAAGACTTCCAAGTGAAAAAAATAAATATCGGAAGGGAATCAGTTTTCAGGTCCGGATTAGTCTTGCCTGGAGATGTGGCTGATCTGATGAAGTGTTACTAGGAGTAGATAGCATTGAAGAAGTACAGACTCTCGTAAATCACAGCGGCATTGGCTGCAGGCAATGCGAGTAATATTGGATGAACATTATACTGTTAAACGGAAGAGTAATTTTCTTTTTGAATAGATCCAGACAAAGTCAAAGTATTTCTAGTCGCCAATGAAATCGACCTAATTTAAACAATCTACCTATACATAATGCAATTATATGACACTGGATACGTTTACTGTGAACTGTTTACTGTGGAAGATATGAACAGTTTATGTAAGCACAGAATACAGCATCTCACTTCCGAGATCGTGATAAATTAAAATTACATTTCTTAAATTCTGAAAAGTAAATGCACAGATCTGTAACAGCGTTTCACCATGATGAATTACGTGTGCGGTAATCTAAAAGGAATCTGCTAATTTATCTGTACTACAAGACATGTACGTTACCATGATGAATTAAACGTGAAGAATGTTTAACGGAATCGACGACGTGGACATGCATGAAAAGAGCTGAACTGGAGCGACACTGTGTACAACCTGATAACAGGCGACTCCATGCAGGTTTTATATGTTGTTGGATTAATCTCCCTGAGATGTTTAATCTATCCCCATTCTTTTGAAAGATTCAGAAGCGTTTTGGTCACGCGAGGAGTAAAGGTAAATATTGATGTAAACAGATTCCAGTCCTCTCCAGGCATCTGATACCCACCTCTAGGACATGGGACCATTGTGCCGATCAAAAAACGCTCAACAAAAGATAATTGGAAGGGAATATTCGTCCACCTGAGGGCAGAATGCGATAAACAGTTGTTAAAGGGGCAAGGATCGGTTGACGTTCTCAAAACAAACGTGGGTATGGTCTTTGCATACTATAGATACCCTTTCTTCTTGTTTGGATGGGGAAATATCTGGTTAACATTTGCTAAATTCACCGGATAGAGGTAGATTGGTAAAGGTATAAAGTTCTACAGTGATAACAATCCAATGTTCTTTATCAGTCAGCAGGAGGGAGATTGAGATCGGAATGATACTTCTAGTACATCTTTTCTGTTCTGATAGGTCTTTTTTGTTCTGATAGGTCTTTTCTGTTCTGGTAGATTTCGTATAATGACATATATATATATACACATATGCATATATACTAATTTGTATTAATATGAAGAATTTATTTGATGTATATCAATCGCAGAATAGAATATATTGATTGGTATTATATTTATATGAAAGGCGCCGCTGAAATGTTTTAACCTTTTGTTCTCAAGAATTCTAAACTTGCCCAACTGATTTAGGGGGATATTTTAAATAGGAGTATTTGCGTGAAAACAATGTATGACACAGACTACATCATCCAGACCCAATACTATTACAGTGAACTATTAGCACGACGAGCGAGGACCTGCTTTGTCTACTGGGACATTTCTCACGAAGGTGACAACATTTGGTCAGAACACAGTCCATCGACGGTCACACCCAGATCATTATTCCCACTGCCGGACAGGACGACATTCTAGCGAATTCCTACACGCTCTGAAGCCTGAATCAAACAACTGTACATGTGTACAGCGTCATCGAGCCAATGAGTCGCTGTGTATCAGAATCAGAAACTCCACACCTCGCTCCGTCACGTTATAATGCTGTATGTTGATATGAGTACAATTGTCATATTTGTGAATGAATGAGGATGTAATTATGCCATTATCAAGAGCAATTTGTAATTATATACTATGCACGTAGTTTCCACTGACATACATTTGCATAGCATATATTATATATAGTTGGTATTAAGGCGGGTGGTGGTTGTCTTGTAGTATATGCATTGAAACTATATACTCTGAAATAAAGTTTAGTTTATTGTCTATATTTATTTATTGTCTATATATTGTCTATATTAAATTATATAGTACATGTTGATCGCTATTGAGCCATTCCTGCGTGAAACTATCAGTGGGGGTATATCACTCTGTATCATCCTCTGATTCATGTGTTCTGGTAACCGACAGGTAACAGATGACACGTTGAAAAGAGCCTCTCCTCAGTCCTGTTCGTGAAATCATGTTGAGAAACTAGTTAATGAACCTCATTCAATGTTACAGCACAGTGTCAAGTCTCATGCACTTTGTTCCCAGAAAATAGAAGTAGCTCGGCTAGAACATCCTAGCTGATGGAGGCCCGCAAGGTCGTGTTCTGGCTCCGTGTTCATTCAAGAATTGTGATTTGAATCAAATGAGCATTATAGTAGTAGCAATGTCCGAATATCTGGTCAAAGTGTCCACGAACAGCAGTTATAGTTCTTTACAACGACAGCAAACAGTCTGACTTGAATACCTGCCATAGATCAGTCGGAAGAGGCTCGAGCGGAGAATTTCACATTCTGATGGGTCTTCAAGGTTGGTCGAGGATTATTGCAATAATGGCCAACAAAATACAGAAGTGTTTTGTGCCACATAAAGCGTGTTATGAGTCCTTTTTGAACCATGTAAAATCACGCTGGTCGAAGTAAAGGACGAAAAGTCCATAAATATGTGACCATGTGAGCACCTTTGAAATAAGCTAAGCTTTGATGTGCTACCACAAAGGGAAAGGGTATCATGGCTGAGAGGACTTGAGGCCAAGCCATTCAATTGGCTCGAGATTGCTCATGATCTTCATTTGCTTGCTCGATTGTAACACATATTAACCCAGACACTTCAACAGTTCGGCTCTTGTTGTACCTACAAGCCTCTTTTGTACACCCGTCATGATATATCTGTAGGAGATGTCTTACCCGTCAAAGCACACCTGTTATTATGATTCTCGTGGAGAATATTCAAAAGACATATATCTATAATTAAATCCCAGCTGAGGTACCAATATGGGTACTAGAACATGTAAATCTTGTATGACAAGGGTGACCACGAGCCTAGTATATCATCTACTTAGTAGTGACGGGTCAGACACTATGTCGCGAGAGCTGTACGACGCAATGCAGGAGGGACATATTCCAGGTTAAACACACTCCATAGGAGTACTACCCTACTCTAGAATGGAGATACTTGCTATTTTTATATCAGACAAACTATGGTAGTTATCATGTCTTCAGGTATACCACAGCTTGACATTATTTCAATATACCAACAAGGCAATGATTTGGGTAACAATATTTTTTAATCTAAAAAGTAGTTTCTAATCTAAAAATGAAAATCGGGGTTGCTTTTAATCTTTGCAGTTTGGTAATATCTCGCGGAGATATTCAAATAATTTAGAGAATGTAGTATTCGGTTACATTTCCTTTACATATATCAGTCATAAAACACATGTACCTGCCTCTCACCATTGTTACGGTGAGAAAGTGCAGATATAGAATTTCGCATCGCTGTACATAATTCAAGATATCCGATCCTGACTGGCTTCGTCACACTGATGCCCGTTGACTCTGGATACAGTTGCGGGCATATAATTTACTCCCGATCCTGGAGATAATTCCAAACATACATCTTGCTGCATACAGGTATACAGATAAGGGTGGCTTTCATAAATGGATAAATTATGAAGTGTAAATTACACAGATGATAATACCCAACCCCCATTGCTTATCTCACTTGTTCTGTGCTTGGTGAATTACGCCCTCATTGTCGTGGAGCGGCGTAACTCACAGGGGGAAGAGATACTGTCCATGCATCTAAAGCACGAGCATAATCACTATTGAATGACTTATTTCCACATCAATAGATGCTGACTTACAGCATGACAAACGCAGCCCGCGGTAACGCGACTCCGAGACCTGACCTGCCCACGGTGTGATAGAACAGAGTAGCAATCCTAGACGAAGTTACGTGCATGCTGACTGGATACATTAACTCGGAGGAATGTGTCACAACCTCTAGTGGTGTCATCACCACGTGCGCTGTATTAAGCTGCATGTACCACAAAACCCGCAGAATGCACAAAAGGACATACGTCCAAAACAAAGGAAAAAGTCAGAGTACCACTTTCTATATGTTATACTACTTCAAATTTCTCGAAAGTCTGCTTCTTATACACGATGTCATGCTTTCACAGAGAACAGTAAAGACCCTACATATGCACTTCTGACGACTATATTATTATTAACCAGAGTATTGTTTCTCAAAGCTCTCACATCTACTACGAGCCCATGCAATGCATAAGGGTTCTCGTATCCATCTCTGATACGCGGTGATCGTCTAACAGCGCTTTGGTCTCACCGTGGATATGCGAGCTTCGAGAAAAGATACCCTGGCGAACCTATTATCCAAACGTCCTTACGATCTTCTTGGCCTAATAAGAAAGTTAGTAATATTTCCATAGCCCTCTACGAATCTTAATGATTGTTGTACGATCGTTTCGAGAATAGTGTTGAATCAAATACGCTCATAGCAATATCTCAGAGGAATACGTGTTAGCCAACAGAAGTGATGAGAAGGTGGCAATTATACAATTACAGTCACAGCTGCCCAGCAGAAGACGCAGCCTATCACTGTTCTACATCACTAAAGCATGTCACTGGAGAATTCGAAATCCATGATGACATAGTTTCCAACAGAGGTTTTATCTTTACTATATACATTGGCACAGTAGGCATACCTCCGTGGGAGTTGAACTAGGACCGCTGATAGTAATAGATATCTCCCAGGAACCCAGGGATTCCACAAATATGTCAAAGAAAAAAAGGCAAGAATCGATGGAGAAAGGGTTAGGTTATATCACACTGCACAATGATATACTTTTAGACTCAACAGTGTAAGCAGCAGTGATGTTTATAAGTCATTAGCGGACACACACGATGCCATATTTACCTAAAACACGATCTCCACATGGAAAATAGGACATTGTGGATCAGATTGCTGGTTTCATTACATAGCTGGTATGTTACGAAAATACAAATAATTAGAAAGACATCCGAAATATATACTTTCAAATGTCCGTATGTACACTAAAAATGTTATGTTTTAATTTACATAATTATTATACACATAAAGAATCAACATAACATTCCAAAGAACACAGTCGTTATCGAACACTACCACACATCGTGTGTATCATTATCAACGTATCCTTCATATATAAGAGGTTTGATTCGTAGCTTATTAGATACATCATAATACGTTCGTACACTCATTCCCTTAATTTATATAGGAAACGTAAATACTAACTCGAACAATAATTATATAACCTGACCTACCATTGACTTAATAGGAAATGTTTTGAAAAGGGAATACATATAGCGATATCATTTAATTATATGAAAAAGGAATAATATAGCGATATATTATAGCAATACATTTTAATTATATGTGTGTTACAAATTTTGATATATAATTTAGAGGACTGTTTAATAGTAATGTCATATCATTTCCCATTCAAGATCTTATTGATAAGCAATTTACTGTTACATGCAACTTGGCACATCCATCACTTCAGCGCTTTTTACACCATACCTATTCTATACTTGTTTATCATTGAGTTTCAAGGGTCGTTGGAACTCCACGCTCTACAAAGAAGAACCTTATAGACTCAAATAGATTATGTTTCTCACAGATGTATACAAACACGTACATGTATACGTGGCTATGCTAGATACTTCATAATTTCTTTCAAACGAATCTAGGTTGTTGGTTGTTAGTTGTCTGTTGCTAGAAAATAACATGTCAGATTCGCCGGATGATAAGCAAAATATACATCAACATAAAAAGCAGTGGATGAGGAGAAACAAGAGACGTGATGCTAGAACTGGAGCCGAAGCTGGGGTCTGGAATCATGAGAGGCATATATTAATCTGCTGGCACGAGGTTACAGGCTTTTAATGTCCGGGGATGAAGGATACAAGTGACACGAGCGTGTAGCTATAGACTGGTGCTACTCAGGAGATAAGGAACATAAAGAATAACGACAGTCAAGACTGTGTTGTTGTTGTTGTCTTCCTATAGCTAATGCACAAACTCTGATGACATGCTAGTGCTCTGACACATGAATACATAAAATAAATAGCACAATGCTACTATAGAAAGGGTTTTGCGTATACCAAGTGTTAATATCTCGGTACAAGCCTATCAGCGCCCTTGCATTGTTTTGTTTTCATCGAACATATACGACTAATTAACAGAAGATAACTTCATGAACAATCTTAACTTGTAGCATATTCTGACAATTTATATGTTGGTGTCCACATTATTCTTACTCTACCGAAACCATCCCTTGGTTGCAAGGACTAATAAAATGACATCTACACCTATATCTATATCTGATAGAATAACGGACTATATTAATTTGTAAGAAGGTAATACAATTGAAAATGTTCCAGAGTTTCGTATGCACAGATATATATTTCAAACACCCATGTTAGACTTCACGTGAAGGTGTAGAAACATTGAACAAGTATTGAAATAAATTGTTTTACATCATGGATAAACCAAATTATAATATCAAAGGCCACAACATATACTGTAACTTATTTGATGGCTACCTCCTGTACGTGTTAAGAGCCAATGTAAACATTTTCTCTGGGACAAATATGTGCACTTTTACGTCAATGCAGGGCAGGAAATAAGCAATGTTCGAGATGTACACGATAATCGAACACGTGTAGTACGAACATGATATAACGTATGGAAATACTTCATCTATAAATTACGACCTTGTAGCTGCGTTAGCTAGCATGGCGCTGGTATCATTCGCGAAGGTTTTGCACTTCTAAAACATTAAAGTTAGATATACAGGAGGTGAAGGTCTGACTGGAATGCCACATATCACGTGTCTATGGGATTACAGCGAAAGAACAGAGATGTAAAAGAGCAGCAGAGATATGTACATTCTCATATTCTACACATGTACAGAAGACTACATGTTCAAAACTCGTCAAAACAGAACAGATGTTTTAGTGAATATTTGCTTTGTAAACATATTTTAATGTTATTTTGATCACTATTTTGACACTTTAGCTTCACCTGAAAATCAGGAAGGCAAAGCTTCACATTACTTATTTTTGTAAAAATAACATCTAAAAATTAAGAAGATAAATCATCATGTTTGATAGGTCATAAGCAACGTAAAGGAAGTATTCATTCATACTCTCTTCAAATATTCAACATACATTATCATTGAAAACCACGTGCTTGAGAATCATAATGCATGTCTGACAACAGTTGGGTACTGTATAGTAATGCACTCTCGTTTAGTAAATTCAACAGATAGGTATTTCCTTCCAAACTCGAGAGACTAACATTCATATATTGGTAACTAGCTGAGGCGTTGCTTAATTGCTATTTACCTCTTGTCTCATACAGGATCATGAAAGTATTTCTCTTGCCACATCAAACAATCCCACATAACCAAAGCTATTGACATAACGATCATTAAATTAACGTCCAAACGTATATGGAAGATATAGACAAGACTTAAAGGCGGGACTCTGCACACATAGACTTTGTCAACTATCGTGACTGGTAACACCAGCATCCTCCAACCTATGGGTCAATAATGAGTCTCCCCTCACCCACAGTAGACGAGGCGCGACAATACGGCGGGTTTCTTCTGTACGTACGCCCGTCCAGTCAATGTGTGAGTCAGGTGGCGGAATCCTGTCATGCGATGTCGTGGACATAACGAGATGTCCAAGGAACACGATTCAGCGCTTCCAGCCGGAGCTTCCACGTGATGACGTTTGCTCTGCATGATGTTCTGATAGTAACCTTGCAGCAGAACAGCAGCTACGATACGTGTGTACTGTTTATTTGTAGAACACATCTCGTTACGGCATTTCCCCGAAGACGGAGTCATTAGCCACATAAACAGTATTTTTGTCCACTAGGACTTCAGACATAATGGAACATTGAGCTCGAGTTTCTAAGAATAAACTTTGTCTTGATGTAATTGTTGTTGAACGCTACCTGTGGTATTTCTTAATCCGTGCATGGTGAAAATAGAAGAGTTGGTTGTACTATCTAAGAATACAAAATTGCAAACTGTTCCAAATGGTATACTACTCGAAGCTATATGCCCTATCACAGTCGTCAGTTATGTTGTTCGAGAAGGCATTTTACTTGAGCTAGAGAGTCTACACCGTAGTATGTACGTAGTCAATGCTAGTTTGTAGGAAACAAGCTCTCGCGAGAAACGGCTAGGCTGTATAATAGCTAGGCTTGGTTTTGTATAATAGCTAGGCTGGGTTTTGTATAATAGCTAGGCTGGGTTTTGTATAATAGCTAGGCTGGGTTTTGTATAATAGCTAGGCTGGGTTTTGAATGAACTTGAATGAGAACTCCGCCCAAGTGCAATGTCAAGCTAGTTCATAAGCTACAAGCGAAACTGATTGCTGGAATGCTTAACATACTTTCTTAGGATTAAAGTCAATACATGCATATTAGAAATAATACATTCTGAAGACGTAAATAAATACTAGTATGCATTTGCAAAGTGTTTGCCATCTACACCCTATTATACACACACCTACAGTATGCCATTCATATGAATGACATGCAAGTTATGCTATACCTACTTTAGAAATTATTAGGTGCAATATGTGGTTATTTGTTTCAGTTTTAGTGATTTAATTAACTATACGCAAATAATGTATGGCTAAAACTCAACTTTTAAGAATTACAAACGGCGAATGATGACTGATAATTGTGGACAAATTCAACTTGGCAAATACCCAGTTTTCCCAAAATTCCGACCTAACATTTGTTAATCCCACACCGTTGCACATTTCGGAATATATTGCCGTTATTTATACGAGACGACGTTTACATGTTTTGTGTGATACTGTCCAGACCGTGTATGCCGGCAGGTCGCTACTCTTGCACGAGGAAGGTGAGCATGTTTCACACCCCGCCGTCAAACACGCACCACCGAGGCGTTACAGGCACGTATGTGGTCACTCCTGCTGATCCGTGGTCAAACAACTGTTTGACGCAGAGCACCGGGCACCTGTAAACCAGTCCGTCGGAGTCTCCAGCACGCGCCAAGCACGACTAGACAAACTCCAGTTCCGTCCAGACTTTTGTTGGACGACGGCTGACGTGACGTTTGCTGGTCGAGAGCTAAGTCCTGGAATACGGGCTGGACACAAGTTAATGGTGGACTGGAGAAGTAGCACACATTCCGAGCAGAACACCTGGCAGACATTGCTTTGTTTCTGGGTGACTGGGTGAAAGTGCGCAACTTATTTGTGACGCTGTGGATAACGAGGGTTTGACGGGTATGCTTGGAATTGTAATGAACATATGCTTGTTTGGTCTTGTCATTGCTTCTCAATACTGATGTGTACATCTTCCTATGTCTTTTAAACCCAACGACGAACTCGGAGAATTAATTGCTACAATGCATACGTGCTTTGCTCATATTGACAAGGGATAACAAAACGGGTATCCAAATACACAACTGTATATCAAGTAATCAAAATATCTAATAAAGTGACTATGATTGGAAATATAACATATTGTATGAAATAGGCTGTGTTTAGTATTGGGACGGGCATGAGATCGTATAGGTGGGTAATGATGTCAATGGGCAACTAATTGGCCAATTCAACTTATTTTGGATTACCAATATAACTTCGTAAATGAATAACAACAGAACATATCAAATCACAACAATGTTATTGTACTCGTGATGGTCTATAGCTCGTAAACGTGATTATTCAATAGCACACGTTCCAAAGGCTGAAACATTTCTGCATGGAAACGTATCTCAAAAGATTCTTCTCTGCACACCATACATCCACCATGTCTTTTTGCGTTCTTGTTTAAACTATATTATATATAGTTGGCTGGTCGCAGTATGCATAAAGCAGTCATACATGTGGCAGCACTCCCACGATATGGCTTACAACACATACCGAATTGACATTAGGAGGCAACAAATTAGTGTCTCGTCTAACCGTAAATGAATATCTCTGAAACTGTAAATCATTCAAAAGGCATAACAACTTTAAAGAAATCTTATTTAATGTTTATAACATCGCATACGTGCACAACTACAATATTGTCTTTATACTAATCTTTCTTAATACACTTACATCACTTCTCATATATACCAATGCATATGTATTCATATATATATGCATTTGAAGCAGAAAAAGATAATCAATTGGTACATACTAAATACAATTTTATTACTTTCACTTCAGTGTTTCTATATTTGACTTAGTAGGGTGTAAAGCTTACACGTTACTTATTTATATTATAAATATATCCCTATAGTGAACGATTTATGCAGACTGTCACCCATGGACAATGCCACGTGAAGAGCATAATTTATACCCGACGACAATCACGCAAATCCTACCACACAATCATAGCTGCGATCACAGCAATGATTAAATATACTAGTATCCCGCAATGTGTATATTATGACTTCCAAACAAGTGTACACACCCAACTGTCCACCACAACTTGAACTGACTAGACAGTTCGGAAATATATATATATATATATATGTGCAATTACACAATACTATATGGGCGATAAATGCATGCACTAGATAATGAAGCACATGATAGCGCGTTTAGTATGGAACAACACAACCATACTTTAAGGATTGGTTCGATTCTGCGGGACCATACTGGCAGTATGTTTTCCTCAGAAAACTAATTAATTTATAAAATATATTATATTGCGAATTTTCTTTGGAATTATGACTATCTTTTCACGACACACATACTAGTATCCACTAAGAGACAAATGCTACCTCATGTGTAGCTATGGCGCTACTAGAGCGCTATATAGCGTAAGCTAACGTCGTGAATCGATACACTGTGTTTACCTCGTGATAATGATGTAAAAATAAAAGTTATTATATTTAACATATCACGCATTATTACGGTATACACATCTGCATGTGAAAATATATAAATATATCATCCAAGAATACTTACATTACGTTAACTTGTAACATATTTCCGCTCATTAGAGTACGACATCACTCCGTGCACAAAACACTCGCCATTGGTAGCCGTTAATATTCCCTCTCATATATCCCGCACTAGAGTAAGTGTTTCGGCTAAACCACTGTGTTTAAGACGTCATTACAACAACGTAAAATAACGTTTTCAATTGTTAGCGACAATGAAGATAACACACTGTATGTTCGGTGTATGAGGATCGCCCATAATCACAGATATTACGTTGTAAATTTTACGAGAAGGCTTTCATAATCCGACACCACTCGTACAGCGGACGATACAGTGTAACGAGGTGAAGACAGCAAGACAAACGATAACAACACGTAGCTATTGTCTTCGGGTTTCCTGCTGGGTAATATTCGCTCTATAAACAACACTGTAGTCAAACACCAAGACTAAATAATCCACGGCGGGTAGCATAGAGCAAACAGTATCAGGACTCCCGTAACTATAAACCAGCACTAAACCCTATGTATTTTAAATGCTGTCAGGGGGCAATATTTGGATTGTAATTTCATGTATTATCTCAGTCAAGTTTGTGTTGACAATATCTTGTATAGTCACACGTCATACTGTCTCAATTATAGACTGTTCCAGGTCAAGAAACATCGACGCCAATCGCAGAACGTGCCATCAATTCGGGCCATAAACTGGGCCGATGTATAAGATGCGGAACTCCGGAAACTTCTGATCAGAGCGGAACATAACTTTATTAATACAGTCCGATAATCTCTGCATACTATTATGAGGTACACATTATATATTACAGACATGAGCATGGTAATCAGGAAATGGATTTGCTAGGACATTTTTCTTGTTATGGAGTTCATGACACTAGTACAGAATACACTGCGATATTTTCAATAAACTGATGTTCTTGCTCCAAAAAGAGAATTCATCAAACGAAACCAGGCCCGATTTCTCGAAATAAACTTGAGTTTGAGATTTTGTTCTTCTGATATTTCTCCCATTGACTCAGTGCTGTAACTTGAGTAAAACCTCAGCCGGGTTTGAGTTTTTACTCATGAAGTTACAGCACTGAGGCAAAGAGAGAAATTTCAGCTCAGGTAAATCTCAAACTCAAATTTGTTTCGAGAAATCGTGGGCCAGGATACAGTCGCAAGGTACTTCTCACACCATAGACGAATGTGTAAGAATACATCTATCTATACTTTCTAACCACACCATTCCAGTGACAATAATAACATTAAACAAATTGTATATCTGAATGAGCAAACTATACACAATCTGTATTTACTATGATGTCTTCTGTTTGTCTGTATTTCCAGCTTCTCCAGCATGACATAATATGATCAACAAAATACATTACGGGTCGGTAGTAGGCCTACTTTTGGACATATGCGTCGAGCTACTTATTTATCTTCTCGCCTATATGTAATTCAAACTGTTAATATGTACAAAATGTTTGATATACACTGGCATACATACTTTTTTTGTATTCTTTTAATCATGCGTGTTTTATTCTTATGTGTAAATATTGTATAGTGTTTCGTAAGACAATACTTGACTAGATGGTAGGAATTTTACAATGTTTTATAAATTCGTGTATTTTTATATATCCCTATCGTGTGACACTTATAATAAAATATTTCTGTCTGTCTGTCTGTCTGTCTGTCTGTATACTACTTTAGCAAATACGAATGCTCAAACGTCAATGTGTTCTAGATCCTCTTCAAATACTTGCAGACGTATATTGCAAGAATAATGCTATTACATTCCTCAAGCAGAGTTCACAAATCCGGTAGAAAGTTTCACACGAAATATTTTACAGCCCTTAATTTATGCAGTTGAGTATTGTATAGAACAAGTACTACGCCAATGCACCGTATCTAACACTGACTATAGATTCACACTGGTAGTAGGCTATATTGCAGTGATGTCACTGAGGTTCTTGCTTGTATTTGTGGGCAGCCTACATGTGCTGATCACGCTTCGGTGTACTCCAGGGACGATTTCATGATTGTGATATAGACTAGAAGGGACTAACGTGTGAACGGCTTGTGTCAAGCAAGGTGACCATCAAACACCGGGTAGATTATTGTCAGAGTTTATCACGGTGTGTGTTTTACATGTATTAACTACCTTACACCATATAATACCATTGGTGTTATAAGTAACGGTGTCGACGGCTGCCCGTGTGTACTCATGCCGACAGTATAATTATATGTTCGCATGTTCTACTTTCGCTATGTTAACACGAGGTTACGTTTGATGTTATACTACACAGAATAGACGAACACGCTATACCAGTATACTAGTACATGGTCCATAAGTACTATGAGAAGTTGAGAACGTACTGGTTCTCACTATCGGAGTCCAACATATGACCAAGTGCATAAATGGTAAACGATGACTTAAACTTCTGGCAGCCAAGATAACTAGTCGTATTCCAGATCTCTGAGAAAGCGGTGAATGTCAGAATGGGTTCCCCATGAGAGGGTTCTATTCGGAATATTGGCATTCGTTTACAAGCGTGCAAGGGAAAAGGGAACTCCAGTGAAGTAGTTTCTGTACATGTGTAGACGGAATACTGTAATGCTTATTGACGATAACGTTAAGACCTCATCCCGGAGCGCGGGTTGTTCTAGTGTATATCTCAGCTGGACATGCCTGAGCCCTCCGACAAACAAGAAGAAGATCTCAGCCACACCCGGGCAAATTATCCCTCTACTTCTAGGCCACAATACCGAGAATTTACAAAGATTGGAATGAGCTAGTCAGCATGCGTTTTCAATATGGCCCTACTTGTCTGCTCGTGCAACCATTCCATGTGAATCCATGTCCTAACACAAAACACTTGTCAGTGTTTTCTTTTCTCCGAGGTTTAAGATATTACATTTCAAATCACATACATTTCTATTACAACACAGCGTTGAATAACACGTATAAATATGTCAACAATAACACAATAATACCTTTCAGTGTGGTTTCATGTTCTCATTGCTAACTGGACTACGTATTTGTAAAACCTTTAAAGCCACCGGTGGGGACAAAGTATGCCAAAAATGGCGATTGAGTTACATTTTCTTTGATATCTATATTGAAAAGAAATTTATACTTGAATCCATATACTTATGATTTTTTTAGGTGATCAAATATCATACCAGATGGCGGATGGAACATTTTTGACTGGCGTATTAATATTCGAACAAAGAATCATGTCACATCTGGCATTCAAGTAGCATAATGCCGCCATTTGTAATTACCCTTTTGTGTGGACATGATAGTCCGGACCTATCGCAGTGAACGACTGACATATACATAGTATCACGTATGTGCCTTGTGCACTTACAACTGGGCAAACAGAGGCTGTATTTGTACAAGTCTCTAACACTATAACCCTAATACGACTTGCCGCTATGCTGCAAAGCACTGCTCGTATACATAGGACAATTATGTTATTTCAATATGTTTTGACGCTCGCTTTACTGACTGATAGCACTACTTTCGTGGTGTATGCCACTTCATTCTGTATTCGTGTAGTGTTCGTCTGTACTGACACTACCAGGCTCACCCAATTTCAAACATACATATGTGTCCACTAAACATTCATACTCGGGCTCGATTACAATTGATATGCATTGGTGTAGACACCGCGTCTTGTATTTGTTCACGGATATATTGTTTTGAAAGGTTTTACCATATGTAATTGAAATAATAGACTGTGTCAATACTCAATTTCAATGTGTCATATAATCTAACACTGGAACTATATCCATGATGAAGAACGAAACCGTGATATTGGTGATAACAGCAAGACAGAATCAATCGAGTTCCCTTCCTCTGCTGTTCATAAAACTATATAATGAAATCACGAAATAATCGGTACTCTATCGTGAGTTGTTATACCATTCTGTCATAAATGGAATGGCCGATCAAGGTGTACCAATAATGATTGCCAATCATCATGATCATGTGTTGAAATTCGAACCAAGCCATCTTCACAAATGACGATACCTCTATATTATGCCGAATACAATATGTGGGAATCTCCGAATGGCATTTTCAATAGCCATGAAAGGATTCCGTAATAAAATATGCTCATCTATTTTGCGCATAATATATATACTGTATAAGAATAAGTGGATATTATATTGACAGAATGTGGTCTATAGACTAAGTTGCAAATTAAATACATACAACATGAGACCTGGTCCCGATTTCTCTAAACAAACTCAACTGAATATTGAACTGAATTTGAGAATACTCCCATTTGCCTCAGTATGGTAACTTGAGCATACTCTTGAGATTGTGCTCAAGTTAAAATACTGAGTTAATGGGAGAAACACTGAGTCAATGGGAGAAACACTGAGTCAATGGGAGAAATCTCTGCATGCTGAGCAAAATTTCAAACTCGGGGACGATATTAAATGACGAGGCGTTACCAACTCGACCTGAAAATTGGTCACCTAGATATTGATTATTAAATCCACATTTCTAATATTAAAGGGATTATTCGCATGATAATACACAAGTTGTCCAATTTGGTTAACCGCATTTTCAAATGAAAAGTGCGAAACCCTCTAAGTGTATTTCACTCATGGCTGTTCATAGCAAAGTGTTGTATACAATGACATCTAATACTGACACCGCCTCTCATGACCTCCAGTCCAGTGTCCCTTTTATCACAATTTTAAATACATAACCAGAGCTTAACAATGGTCGCAAAACGTTTCGCCATGCCCGTGTGTGCATACCATTTTGAGGCCCATTGGAACTAAATAGGTTTATTCAAAAATATGAATTTGAGAAGCAGCGGGAGTTTGTGTTCAATATAAAATACGTATTATCTAAAACGAAATATGGTATTAAATGTACGTATATTGGGGGGTCCTTCAAGGTCAATGTTTTCATCGTTCACTGTTCCAATATTTGCTGGCCAGATCTTATAGAGATAGATCAGCCTGGCTTGTGTCTATTATCAGCTGTGTCGTCCTCCATACGAGATGTATGAATAATAATTACATGTCTAATACAGGCACGACTGTCTGCCTTATCTCGATTATTTATTCACAGTATTAGTTGTACATGTAGGAAATACAGACAGTCCACCACAAGTATGTACTATTAGTGAGAAAAGAAAGATTGAGTTAATTCAAATCCTGATAACGACGTCAAGATAATTGCACGTGAAGCACACGAGTATTGACATGTGGTGGATGTATGTCCTACTAGAGTAGACCTACATAATTCACATCCTGAGTGGATGCAAGTAAATAATGTAATATACATTATTGATTGGTTTTATATTTCTATCAAATAGGTCGGTGAAATAAATTGCGTTCTTGTTTTTCAGATAGCTCGAATTTCTTATACATGTTCATAGTGGATGTTTTGAATAGGAGTATTTGTGTGCAAGCAGAGTGTGACATAGACTAACCAATACGTATTGTGCATATACATTAGTTAAAGCATATAAACTAATATCTTATATACATTACATACTTATGTTGATGCTTATGAGTCTTGTAGAATACCGGTACTACTAGACACCAAACCCCTCAATTTGTAATTGGTACTGAACTATTTGAAAATTAATTTTACATTATCCAATAATTATACTGTTTTATTGTAATTTCATCATAATATACTGACATTCAAGTAAGGATAATGTATGTACAAACAATATATCATTGTACTTCACAGTACCAGACTGATACCTCATAACACTTGTAGGTCTAACAGTCGTGAGCTACACTATAAGTTCCCCAACACTATCTGCTTTATCTGATAACTTCAAACCCCGTTACAAAGAATTACGATACGTAGCTCAGAAAGTGAACGAATGAGGTACTAGGGTGTTTATCTATGTCGGTCGCCTTCAAACCATTCCCTTTCCATCATCAACGGACTTATTGAATACCGTTGGCTCTGCAAGACGATATTTACTCATAACTGGTTCATGCGCGAGTTAAACTGACTGAAGTTTCATTTGTGTTTGTATTGCTAACACGAGACAACCAAGGCCCTTGCATACCACTAAATATAGCTTAGAGAAGTTAGAAATCAAAGATTGTTGACACAACTTGGTTGACAGGCTTCAAAGATTACAGGTCTTCCATGTTCCGTGAACGGTTTACAATGAATACATTTATGCATATTTCAAGTACTGTTTATAAAAAAAGTCATTTACATTGATTTGAAGCCTTGGCCATTCAACAATATAACCGTTTTCATTGAATTATTGTCATAAAACGATATGTACGAATATCTTGATAATAAAAAAAATAGACCCATTGAAGTGTTTAATCCAATAAGTACAAACAGAATCAAATAAAACAGTCACATCCAGACGTATGCTTATTTGTTCAAAGTCCTAACGCCTTTTTATTTCTCATTTGATGTCTGAGTACCAGTTTAAATCCTATGTTATGGCTATTCCAAATCCGGTCACAAAATCTAGGATAAGTGCCATTCACAGTTCATTTATACAAGGCGTGCTTATGCGTGGGTTGCAGACCGTTATCAATAGGGTACAAAAATGTCTCAAAATCTACGTATTAATTTACACATGCATACAGGCATATCGTACAGTTAATTATAATTCCAACACATTTATCAATACCCACTAACCACAGACGTCGGGATGCATTCTTTAATGGTAAGCGATACTACCAGAGATGGTAAATGCATGTTGTGTTGAGCACCAGTGTGCCAATGGAATGTCTAAACGCCCAAAACACAGGACTGACTGGCAGATTTACGAAATGCATAATGGATGGGTCAAATAGCAGGTGCCCGGACACAAGAAGCTGCATTCATGCCCTATCGTTACGGGATAAGCCTTTGTGAGTATCTAGACTACAATGTCTGCAGTTTGGTGTACCCGTGCCGCCTGTGAAATAAGGTGGATGCTACGTGTGGTACCACGAAGGTGATGAACCAACGCCAAGCAACGCGCTACAACAGGCGAGATCTATTCCCCGGACCCGAACTTGTTGTCTATTCATCCCCAATTCCTGGCAATCCGATTAGCTCACATCATCCAAAATACTGCCCGAAAATATTGTCCTAAACCTAACCCTAACCCTAACCACGTGAGCCAATCAGATTGCCGGGAATTGGGTCCGGGTCCGGGGAATATACCATGTCCTGGTCCGGGTCAGAGGAATAGACCAAATCCGAATGTATATATTCATTACATGATATATAATTTTCTCCATTTTCCATTCTCTAATATTAATGATAGTTGCTATGAATCATAAATTAAACTGATCTGTTCATTGTGTATAATGCACATGCACAATTGCAAGAAACTAAATGAAGATACTAGTATTGTGAATGTTACTTTAACATTCAGTTAATGTTGCGTTAATGCACTGATGTCTTCAAGAACAAGCACTTCCGGTATAGTTTATACATACATACACACGCGCATGCGCGCGCACACACACACACACACACACACACCGCCACATTACATGTATGCACAGCCAATCACTTCAAAGGACACACTGGAATTCGTGGAGTATTCTCATGAAGATACGGGAGGGGCGTACGTGTTATAATTACCTACTCTACAGAAGTATCATTGTATATAATGCACGCTGAGAGTTCATTTATCTTAAACAGATGCATTAGCCGAGGTATGTATGATGCAGATATGCAGAATAAATATGCATATGCAGTCAACTTAATTACAGGACATCTTGATAAGATCAACATCTGATTACTTATTATAATATGTTATATACAGTAAACAGACAGTCCATACACTATAGGACAGTACCTATTCTACTGATGTAGGAATATGACGTACTATTATATTTTCCTTTTTATTGCGTTGCACGTCACGAGTTCTCGAAGGTAATGTCACGAGCAAACAGTGGCGATGGTGGCTGCAGAGAAAGTCTGCGTCAATTCAGTCAGATACGACCATAAACTCACTATATAGTTGGTCGTTAGTTCTATTCGTGAGAGCGCGAGAAAGAGAGAGAATATAGCGAGTGTAAAGGATGCAACTCATCTATATGATGGTTATTATTTTGTGAAATACATCGATTCTGTAGCCAATCTAAGATCTTCATTAAACACAACCATTTATTTGCCATTGGAGGTATTACCCTAATTATGGTTCCCGAGACCGACTATACAGGTGTACAGTTATTTACACCAAAAGCAATGCAAGTATACACCTATATCAGCATTCAATATGGACTTGGCAGAGAAATATGTTAAACTGCGTCAACCCCTGATTTATATAATGATTCAGCTAATTCAGTTAGTGACAATCCATCACATTATGTAGGCGAAGAAGAAGTATATAAAATATTCACACAATAGTGCCATGGTATAAATACATTCAATAGGAAAGCATGTGCATGTACAGTATATGTGACAACACGACACCGCATGATCTTTCGTACATTGAAGGACATAGCAAGATTGGGCAACGCCTTTCGTTATATGATCAGTATAATTATAATTAAATTCACTGTTGTTATGAATGTCACGACACGGATCCAGTGGGTGAGAAACGCCATATATTATGCCAGATATTAAAATAAAAGTGCAATTAGTTCCGGATGTACTGGACTGTGCATTGATATGAATTATTCTGTAATTAGATGGATAAATTCGTGTATTGGTACACTTCCATCGTATGTACCTATCCGGGTCATGCCGACTGTAACAAGCAACTTGTAACTGATGTTCAAGTAATAAACATGGATCCTCCTTTGGGTAGTACACGGAATTCGAGGCAACTAACTTCTGATTTCAGATAAGCAGTTAATGGGAAATTCCCTAACTGTGAAGTGGTAATGTCCCTTTAAACAGTGTAGGCACGTACTCGCCATGGTCAATTGACATAATGTAAACTGCTCGTAGAAATGGTGTCTTGTGAATTTCGATCGCTGGGTCAGCAGCAGTCTATGTCAAGGCCACACACAAGATCCTTAAACGCACACTACCACATGTACAGTGGTCTAGCAAGATCTTACCTGAAAATAAATACATTTGTTTTGACTACACTATACAACCAGCTACGTATTTCATATGCTTCACTAGTTATCAACATTCTAATATGTATTAATATTTATAAATTATATACGACTCGTACATATTGGTGCCAGTTGTCGTGAAAGGTTAATTTGACCGTGGTCAGATATTAGTTATCCCCCTTGGTCAATTGACTATAGGAACTTGATATTTTACAGAATTTTATTCGGATTTTACTGGAACTGTAAACTGCAATGGCATTTTTTATCTATCCTACAGATAAAATAAAGATATTTGGAGGTACAAACGCGATAACATGTATGCTAAGCTAATGCATGTACTTTACATGTTTAACTCCAATTCGGTCCTAAACGACATTGCAAGTATGTTAAATCTATGCAGATCTGATTATTGACCACACTATAGGCATTGCATAGTGTACACGATTAACACTCAGCTGTCGTCATGTCGTACGTCCGAGCGGAACCCAGGTAAGACAGTACTAAAATAGCCGGGAGCTTTTATAGATATGCATGCATGTCTACGTATGCTTTACCTAAGACGAGACAATACACTCGGGTTTCACAATATCAATTGTATTAGTCGTCCGTGTACAGTGTACTATATAGTCGAACACCAAGCATGCAGTCCTCGCAGAACATAAGTCTCTTGTATCCAATCAATGCATGTGTAGAATTACCACGATACCAGCCCGTTGCGTAATAGAACAGTTGTATCTACAATTAATTGTAAGTCAAATTGTCTGAACCCGTTACAAGTGTAAGTCTGGTTGCACGAATACCTGTTATTGCTACAATATGTTTTAACTGTCTATATATAGTCTCAACCATTGTACCCAAAGAAAACTGTTTAATGCAATGGACTTAGGGTTGTAGGCTCCGACATTTTTACTTACAATCAATTATTGCTACAACTATTTTGTGCAACCGGCGTTCTATGCACAAGAGGAGTGACAGTACAGTTATAACTACACTATGGAGATTCTGAAAGCAGGCAATCAAGTGTGACCAATTCAAGCAGAAGCAGAAGGTGTGAACTGTGTACGTCTATAGACTGCATTGGTTAATTCATAACGTGGGAAGAACATGTTATAAGTGTATCCGTATGCACACAGTTCTAAAAACAAGATGTCAAAGCTTTAACGTTTGAGGTTTATATAGACTCGGAAATGCCGGTACAAACATGCACGTTAATACATCACATTAGCACAATAGCAGCAGACCAGACGTTGAAATAGTGCATCATACATATAATATTCAGGTATACTATATGTTGAGGTTATAAGAAGAGAATTAATCACCCAAAAGGCGTATTTGAGCAGTTATTCTGGATATTTGCGCTATATAAATGTGCATAATAATAATAATAATAATAATAATAATAATAATAATAATAATCATCATACAAAGAATAATTCGCATCATTTTGAATTTAGTAGTTTGTATCATTTTGAAAATACTCAAATGGCATCCCAGAGGGTTAAAGTAAATGAATAATATATAACTTATAGTGATTGGTATTATATTTGTTGTCCAGTAATATAGACTTGCTTAACTGATCTAGGGGGATATTTTGAGTAGGCCTAGGTGTATTTGGGTGAGAACAAGATGTGACAGACTAAAGACTCAGAATGCAATGGTGATCACGAAACATTTCCTGAACCGACGCCGTCAACAGTAGGATTTATACAACTATGCAACTATCTATGTAACTATCTATGTAACTATATATGTGACTATGTAACTGCATGTATTCTGTGGAGAGTGGATATCCACACGGCCCAGGACGTATTTAATGAAACTATAGGATCACAGCTGTCACGGACGCCACGCGACATTTATAGTGGGTTTTTTCATCTCTCATCCCCGTAACAATCGTATACAGATTTCCTGGCCAGAGTGGAAAGGTCAGAACAAATTGTACGACACTGAGCAGGCTAATCGATCGTGTATCCCCCACAACCACAAACTATGGGTCGTATTACATATTAAAGTTCTATAAATCAGTAGTACTTAGAACAGACAACGAGAAGGACCCTCTGGGGTTCATATCAGGACGTAATGTACATGCAAACACTATATATATATAGCAATTCATATACCGCGTATTCATTTATATCACATATATAGTACTGCCTCACACATTGGCGCCCGTCGTGGGTGACCAACAAATATACCATTACAACTCTGTGCAGTAGCCTACTCCCATGTGAAAATAATACGATACATTTCCCTGAAACTAAGACTATATATATTTGCAGCACAATTTGAGAGTTGAGTCTACGGACATGAGAGGACACTGTACGTGTTTGTACTGGGGTTTAGATTCGCTTTCACGATTCTTTCACTTATATCATGACTTGTCAGGTTAAGGCAGGAGGAAACCCGCAAAATCCGTAGCGTTGAATGTTGCAGTAAACCTAAAGAGCACCGGCTGGTACTGACAGACCAAGGATGATAACGGCATTGCCACTCTATAGACAGAACATTCTATCAATATCGCATCAGAAAGGTAACCTTCGCGAACATTGCTGCCGGGACCTTTGGCCTGGAAGTCCAAACCACTGCGCTACCACCCATCCCGACACGATACTAATCAAACTAATACATTTCCAAACTAATTGAGTAACCGGACAAATTAATACTGAATGTACACGAATTGTCCGGAAATAAGTCCATTCTCTCAAACCTTCATCGAGAAATACAGCATCATCATCAGTTGAATTCTAATACAACATGTATTATACACAATCATGCCCATAGCAAAACGTCAAACGTCCATAGTTCCGTCTATGATAATCTAACGTGAGATACAATTATTTTAAACGTCCAGGTTGTACATAAATGTGGTCTCTTTGTTCTGACACATGTTAAGTAGGGACTAACATTGCCTGTTACATCCATGAACACGCCGACGTATGGCTAAACACATCGGATGAACTAAAACTTCTATAATTAGTTCCAGAACTTTTTTTTACCACTCGTATATTTAGCATCAGTGTACTCACTGCACTATTTGCTATTTACGTGTTGTTGTGAATGATGTGTAAAGTTGGCACAATATCTAGATGCACCTACAGTTAGGGATTCATTCCCGCGCAATTCGCTAACCATTGTATTTACGGTAACGTTTTACTACTTGTATATGTTGGCCGTGCAGCAAATAAGCGAAGAAGTTACACGTAAAGGGCACTAATAACGTACAGAGAGCATTGTACACGGTACACGGTGGGTAACCTTACTCGGACAAGCTGCATTTTCTAAACATCTATATCTGGTGTACATCTGTATAATGTGGAGGAGGATCCCGGAGCATAACACTACCTGGAAGAATACCTGAGCCGATGGAACACTATCTTACTTAAATTATATAGAGGTATCCGATACATCTTATATGATTACTATACTACCTACTATATTTGTAAAATGCAATCATACCACTATGCATAACACATTCCAAGAACGATATACTATTTATTAGCATAGCTCATACAAAAATATAGAGTATTTATTCCTGATAATGTCAAATCCATAATCATAGTTGTCATTGGTCATACGACGCCAATATCTCGCCGTGCTAGCGCCTGTTAACGACCATTTCCTTGTAATCTAATCACCAAATAGAACCATGCAGACACATCTCAACATTGGTATCCGGAAGTAGTCGCATTATGATGGAAACAATCTAAGATGACATGTATACAGTATGATACAAATATTAATTATGATTTGTTCACAGGTGAGGACATTAATTCACTACTTCCTAAGGAATGGCACATGTAACATTAGACTCAAATGAACATTATGTATGTATTGCATCATCATGCTAAGGAAAAGTAGCCCTCAAAATGAATCTGACAAGCATACACATCCAGATCCTGGTCCTTGAGACTATGTCCTGGTCCCGGTCCTTGAGACTATGTCCTGGTCCTGGTCCTTGAGACTATGTCCTGGTCCTGGTCCTTCAGACTATGTCCTGGTCCTGTTCCTTCAGACTATGTCCTGGTCCTGGTCCTTGAGACTATGTCCTGGTCCTTGAGACTATGTCCTGGTCCTGTTCCTTCAGACTATGTCCTGGTCCTGTTCCTTCAGACTATGTCCTGGTCCTGGTCCTTCAGACTATGTCCTGGTCCTGGTCCTTCAGACTATGTCCTGGTCCTGGTCCTTCAGACTATATCCTGGTCCTGGTCCTTTAGACTATGTCCTGGTCCTGCTAGCTACGCAGGCCAGCAATCTCACAGTGTCAATATCTATTCCGTATCAAGTAACAAAGCACCAAGCAAATTGAAATCAGTATCATACAGGGAAACGAGTAGGCTGCAGTATGCTTTCTTCACAGCAGATAGACCATGTAGTCAAGCGGCCCTTTTAGCATTGCACCTCATTCTGCAAAGCAGGGGCACAGAGCAGTGATATACTTTCTGTGTATCACACCTCAACCGCACCGTTACACACCGGCGGGAAACAATCTACACCTTTTTCACTCTCTTTTGTAAATGTCAATGCTCGTACAATCAGTTTAGCGTTGGAATGAAAGCTAGCTCTCAAAGATTACCCCGAAATGTTGTAATTAATTGTAATGTGGTTAGATTAAAATAATCAATCCTCCACCCACCCAACGATAGAATAACGTAGGCTTTCAAATTCCATGGTTAAAACAATCAAACGTTATGTCTGGAAATGTTAAAAGGTACACTTACCTGAAGTTCGCCGTCATGGTGGATGATGTTTACGTTGGAATGGTATAACTGATTTTCCTAAGACATTTATGTCAATGTATCCACGCTTCAAGCTATACAATCCTCCACGGGTGTCCAGTAATTAGATGCATGGACAGAATCGGGCGCACTCCCCAACACTATATAGCAGATATAGTCCCTCTCTTGGAGAAATACAAGTTGTCGTCTGCTTTCCTCACTAGTTTGCAGACGACAGATGTACAGAGTTCTATTATTCACCTTTGCTGCACATAGGTATTCCAGACAGAGTCGTTAGACAATAAATAAGACAGCGAATAAACGCATAGGGAAAAAATACAGGACAATTACGGTAGTATTTCCACTTCGACCTACAGGGCCGCGAGATTAGAAGTATGACCGAGCCCAAACAAAGTCATAAGTGTCCCGTCTGCTGTTAGCCCACGTGGGTATGGCTCGGTTATTTATTTCGGACCGCCCTGAACCCGACGTTGACATCCAGTCACAGTATGTCAGCACTAGGGATCGATAACATTGACCCGTCCCCCCAAATCAATAACTTTTTGACCTAACGTGACCCAGTCAGGTAGCGCTGACTGGCCGAGGTCTCAGAGTCGGCTGTGAACCAATGAAACTTATACGTCCGACTCCCGCCTTCCGCTCTAATGTGTTAGTTACACTAGTCCGTAGACCGGTCCGCCCCGGCGAGGAGAAAGTTAACAATCCCTTTTAATTATTTCTCCAGGAAAACTGTCCATCTAAGGGATTTCAGAGTCCAGCCGTCTTACACCATGCCACTGCCTGTCAGATTTATGTGGATTTGTCTCTTTGTCACCGTGAACTTTCCAGACATGTTTAAAGCTATGCATTATAGCCGTTGACGCATTCCTGTCCTTGGTAATCCAGCTAAGTACTGTTTGCACATATGAAAACAAACACCTTTATACCTATGTAATTAATACGTAAGAGCACACGAGGATAATACAACTAGCATATGTCACATATCCCGTCACACAATTATTTCGCTGAGATCATGATGAGGAGATTTTCAAGAATGGACATAGGCCCATGCAAATGCACTTCTACAAATAAAGCAAATGCACTTCTATACTAAACGCGTTTCCTGCGAATAACACAATTCATCACTCCACCACGCCCAGAGAAGACTTGCATTGCGTGGATGCAAACTTAATACATGCATAGTTGTGCATCATGTAACTGTGTCTATAATACTCTCGTCATGCTGTTTCCTCACATCGAAATCAGAGTTTGCAAACTGGATGCATTCCTGTTTCCTCTCTACGACAGTATACGAGCCAATGGGAATGAGCCAAAGACGAATGATGCTATTGCCAGCTGAGAACATAGTCATACATATTAGTTTAAAGGGCTTCATATGTATACTAGTTGAAAAGGCTTCATATGTATACTAGTTTAAAGGGCTTCGTATGTATACTAGTTTAAAGGGCTTTATGTTTTTAATTACACATGTTCGCTTTTCAATTATTGACATCGGCCGCTATATATGCTCCGAGACGTGCTTTGCTGTTTTCACTACCATGAGAATAACATAATGGATATAGTTCCATGAGCTTTTGCTTAGTTATATTCATTCACAATCGTCATGACCTGTTTAGTTCGCTAGCTCGCTATAACATGGGGCGAGGAACAACATAGAGAGTGATAAGACCCGCGTAAAAAGGCAAACATACACTTGTTATACACGGCAAAACTCTGTGAATGCGCTGTCATTTACATCAACTTTAAATGAAGTCTATTTGTACATCAACATTAAATGAAGACTAGTTTTACAAGGTTTCTTGCGTCAATGTCTATTGAGATTAGTATTGGGATTTATACCTCATGCAAAAACTGTTCTCTGATTACTAGTAGTTGGGACACGTTGTTCTTGGCTTGTATTAATATTGAACAAACATTATAGCGCGTTCTTATCATGGTGCTATGCTAATTAGAAATCAATAAACTGAAGCATATTATTACTAAAATACATATTTATTTTACTATATTATATCGCCATGCCACATATACTTGTGAGCGGCTTGATGATGTTTCGTGCCTGTCTCTCTATTGCACGACACACTTACTTTGTCTACACATTTTCTATGTGTGTTTACCAGAAGTTTTATGACTGTTTATACAAATACATAATACTAAATCTGAAACTCTTACGTGAAATGAACAGTTTATTAACTAATGTAACTTTTTTGGGAAGCTACCTAGAAGTATTTATCATTACTATGTGTTACAAATTCATTATTCATCATATCAAATTCCAAGTTCAGTTAACCGGAAGTAAAATCGTGACGCACGTTCTATTCCAAAATTACTTTGGCACGCAGATGGGTGATATGGAATGTCCTTCTTTTGTCCAGCATTGACCAAATAGTGTTCGTGTATACAAACACATATTTTAAGTATCGGTTTAGACTAAATTTAAGCTAAAAGTGCAAAGTATATATCGTTTCTTTTTGTATTTTGAAAATGTAAATTCCAATAAATTACCGTATACCATAATACCATACTAATGTCCTACTAATACCATATATATTAGTAGGACATTACTTTGTTCTCTTATTAAATGCATGTATTTAAATGTAATATAGCAACAACAGACGGGTTAGTCATGATCATGAATCAGCAGTACTTTAACAATAAAGCCACAATTGACTATACACTACTTGTCATTTCGCATATGTTATTATACAGCATCCACATGTAATGACTACACTAACCTCCGGCAAATACCCTGGGATCACTGTCTTATATTTAGAGCACACGTAACCCCCACGCAACCGTCTCGTGTCTAGTGGGATTGTGATTGGTTGATATAAATATAATGTATTCATATATTCATTCGGGCTGTTCAAAAGTAGTAAACGGAGTTCTACATAGACAGTGATCCCAGGGTATTTGACGGTTAGTGTTTGTGACTTACGCTTGGAAGCACTCGGTACTGGGTACTCTCGTGATCGCATAAATATGCATCCCAGATCACAGTTGAAAACATCACTTAGAAATGTGAGTACCTATGTTTGCACACTAGTCTATGCAAGTATACATATGGCCTATTTAAGAATTAGTATATAACAGACATGATCCACGAATTGAGTCTGCCCTCACCTGTACAAACGCAGTGTGGGTGATACGTGTAGACTGGACTGCAAGACACATTGTGCTGTACTTTCTGTCCGACGCATGCGCAGTTACACAGGATCAACAACACACAGTGTCACTGCGCAT
>JAUTBV010105612.1:0-15086 GCA_032361325.1 Lepetodrilus fucensis | reverse complement strand
ACCTAGTACTGTAATGAACAGATATACCTAGTACTGTAATGAACAGATATACCTAGTACTGTAATGAACAGATATACCGAGTACTGTAATGAACAGATATACCTAGTACTGTAATGAACAGATATACCTAGTACTGTAATGAACAGATATACCTAGTACTGTAATGAACAGATATACTGGGTACTGTAATGAACAGATATACCTAGTACTAGTATGAGTAATACTGCTACTGCTACTATTCATTTATTCCATCATATCCAATGTTGAAGCCATTCCAGCATCATCATTGTGATGCAAAGAATGGAAAGCAGCTCATCCACATCACTCAGCAGCTGCTATGTTGGACATCACCAATATGTGAACAATATGTGAACAATAACCTACCATTGGGATTGGAACCAATATTCAACTAATTCTCTTAAATACATGTAAATCTCAAGTTGAAAATCAATTCCTATATTTCACGCCAGATTACTTTTTTTTTTAAATTGGGGTTTAGAGTCGCTTTTTTAGATTCTTTCACTAACATCATGATTTGTCAGTTCAGAACAGGAGGAAACCCGCAACATCCATAGCAATTAATGTTGCAGTAAACCTGTGAGCATTAGATAAAAAAAAAGGTGGCCTACCGGTATTATATAATTCTACTGAATGAACTGTGAAATGAATGAAATGTCATAAAAATCACTTTCAATAATAAATGTAACAGATGCTTTATCATTAATATCTACCATAAATAAAATAATCAACATCAATAAAATGGAACATTTTTTAACGAAATATATATGATTCATTATTACGGAGTAGATCCAGGTTTATATAAAACGGATGTTTTCCACGTTGAGATATTTCGATCTACATACGGTGGAGTTTGAGGGCTTTACTGTTTGCTGGGGTCAAAGAATGAAAAAATTTACCAATATTCACTGTTGTGAAAGACAATAAAATACATGCATAGTTTTCTAATGTTCACACTGTCTGTCTCTTACCATCCCACGAAGCCTTCACTGATTTAATTTAATCTACTGTCCAAACAAAACACACTTTTAAAACCCACATCTAATGTATTTCAATTTTTGTTACAAATTCTAAATCAAAGATGTAGTACATTTATACCTCATTATTTCACATTATTTACTACACTTACAGCCATGTACTCACAGATATTGAGGATCTTTTAGCTATGGTACATCATAACGCCTCTGGTACAGACAAATTGCAGCCTGATACAAGTGTACCCAGAAAGTTAGATCACATTAAAACACAGGACATATTGTGCTTGCTGATATTGTATTCAACACAGTAACTCATAAAATTTATACTTGTTTCTGTCTCGCCATCTCGTAATATTTGCAATTTAATATTTATGACATAAAGTAATATTAAATTCAAATCACATTTCTGGAAAACTATTCAGCTTCAATCTCAATTCTGCTATTTTCGCATTTAACCTTTTTCTCCCTTCTGAATAGTTTAATTTTGAATGTGATTTGGGCATATAGATATGCCCACAGTAGTGAGGAGGTTAATATTACTTGGTGAATGTGAAGTTTGTGACTTACATCATGTATAAACAAAATTAATTAATGGCCAGTTGCATTTTTGAACATATACATTTAGTTGTATATTAGGTTAAAGAAGAATGTCCAAACAACTTCATGTTCCAGGCCCTGAGATTACGACATTTTTCTGAGTACGATTCCATACTCAACTCAGAATTTTGTTCATAAAACGTCATGTTTTTTAGCAGCACGTGAGTTGAGCACAAAAACGTACTCAGAAATGTTTCGTAATCTCGGGGCCAGGTACTCTTCAATAACATGCAGAAGCATTAGTCTGAAGAATGGTACCAGATTCCTAAACCGAGTTCTGAAATTTGGTAGAAAGATTCCGCAAACAATATCTGCTGGTCCTTAGTTTACTTTCTTGAGTATATTTCAACAGCCATGGTCCAGCAGATGATGGGTGCATGTATTACTTGCGGAAGCTTTCTACCAAATTTCAGAACTCGGTTTAGGAATCTGGTACCATTCTTCAGACTAATTATTTTAAACCAATTTATAGAACGTATTTACTCGTATGTTTTTAACCTATGGGACATAGTGACCTATGTGTAGGAGTGGCTAGTCATTATTAATAATATATTCATTATCATGTACCAAAATACACCATATGCTTACCAATGATTAAATAGTTGAATGCCATAACATGTTGATGACTAGAATAATTTGTTTAACAATCTGGAAGAATTTTGACTTGACTTGAATCACAATGTATTTGAGAATTTAGAGGTACCCCTCTAAATTTAGGGGTAGCTAGTATTTTGAATTGCCTTTTACAAATGCTGTATGATCTGTGATATTATTTTGTGTGTTATGGTCTGGGTGATAATTAGCACCAAAAAAAGCAATAGTGCTCATTTAACCCTCTCCCTGCTGAAGGCGAGTTAACTTGCCCGATCACATGCAGAAATAGAACACTTTGATTTTATTCAGCAGGGAGAAGGTTAAGAATCTCTTAAATCCATCAATGGAGAACCACTTATAGAAATTTCCACAAAAAAACCTGAGGTTATATAAAGACAGCATTAAGTGTACCTGCATTCTGAAGCTATGCTCCACAGTTAGAGCTAATAATATTCTAATACTTATTAAATCCTCTCCAATGGTATAAATGACATCCTTTTTCTTCCCAAGGTTACCAGTATAGCTATTGGTGAAACCCAAGTAATGAGCAAATGTATTGAAAGCCTATAAGATCGTGGACCATCACACACTAAAAGCTGAGAACAATTTTTAGCCAGAAAATGTGTCTAGAAAGCCACAACAGGGGACACATAAAGCTTCCGTGTGTGACAAGTTGTCCCTCCCTAGATGGAGCCGTCATCACTTCCACTCTCACCACCACTACCACGTGTATATGTTTGTGCTCAACAGAGAGACACAGCCATTAACATAATGGTAAATGGCATTCCGTATGTCTTAATATCTAAATAATTGGACTTTGATGAAATTTCATAAAAATAATCTTTTATTTTGTTCAAATGGCAAATTTATTAGTTTTATTTGATAATCAGAATCATTATGACATTTAATGTTATAAAAAGAACTTAAGATAAATATATGCACATCATTATTTTATTTGATAATATTTTATATTTGTAATGTCTTCTGCTTACCATGATCCTCTGTTACACTCGCATTACTTTGAACCAAATTAAAGTAACCTTCTTGAAATTTGAACAGATTATTTTGACAAAATAAGAACAATATATTTCATGAAATTTCCTACTGGATGCAGATGAAACTTTATGAATGATGTGTGTATGCAGCAAGAAGCTTGTACCACTTCATGGCCACCAATGGATCCAGTAAACATCATGAACATTGTAAATGGCAAGCACTGTGGAGGTGTTGACAATCAGATGACTATGACAGGGACCGGACAGTGACTACGTCCATATAAGCTTACCTCCGCCTGTGTGTCTGGCAGGGCTAAAAATAGTTCACTGCAAAGTAAGATACTTCCTGATAGGGAATCAAACCCAAAAGGTTTATTCTAATTCTCATGATAAAAGCTTTACGGATGCATTTGCTGCTGTTATTTCAAATAAGAATTCCTAGCAGATTGGTTGTATTGCCTTACCTCAGCAGTTAAAGTACCACGGAACAATCTGTACCACACTAGGTTGGGAAATAAGGAAATTGTTGCAGAATTTAAATAATAATATTGGTAAATAAATTGAAAGATATTTTTTTAAAGATTTGTAATAATTTCATTTCTATATTTGAATCAACTATGAAATACATCTATAAGAAAGAGCTTTCTTCTTGACAACTATGGCCTCACACGGCAACCATAAAGAAATTTGGAGGTTCTCGATTCCTAACTATATTGGACAGCCTGGAGCCCTCCAAGAGGAATGTCTACAAATCTATCGATAGAGCTGGCAAATAAAACCCCAGGTATGTCTATCAGTCTACTGGCCTCTCTGCGGTCAAGCGCACAAGGAAATGACCACCGGTCAGTTGGCTTTTTTCCTTCCTCATGTAGAGTTCCTTGTGATGACCAGTCTTTTCTGGGAGCGAAGGAAATGAATTTAGCTATTGTGGTCACTAGAGAGAGGGAATGGATTATATGTGGTCATTACTGCTCCCGCCTGGGCTTCCGCATCATCAGGCGTTTTGATTTTTATGGGGCGGCTCGTCTGATAGAAAATGTGCAAATCTCTAGAAGGATAAAAACAGTGGGGTGATGTAGGGTTCATAATCTGCAAAATATCACAAGGGCGAGGGCGAGGCAATTTTTGATGAGCATACATCATATTTTATTGCAAAACCATCAAAATGACATCGATACTATTAATGCATTTCATAATATGATAAAATTCAAAGTTACATTAAATGGGAATAAGTTTCACTTGAATATTCAATACAAGTCTGATGGATAGGTACACCTGTGTTGTTATTATTTAATGCATAATAAATGGCATAGATGATGGATATAGAATAATTAAAATAATTGAATCAATGGAAGATGAAACTGACTAATCTAAAATGATTATTAACTACAAGTATATAATAAAATACAACTGTCAGTATTTATCCAATGACTTCAATAATATGCAGGCTTTATGTAATTGCAATTCATCAGTACTTCAGATACATGTAATTGCAAATAGCCTTTTTGGAAATTTAAATTTAGCTTCTATATTATTTTTAAAATGAAGAATTCCTAAGCATCCTCTGGATCCAAGTACTCTTCAACAATTAGCAGACACATTTGAAGAAGAAAAGCACCAGATTCCTCAAGCTAAGTTTCAACATTTGGCAGAAAGCTTCCAAACAAAATATCTGTCAGTCCTTAATTTATCTTTTTCAGTACAAAATTATATGAAAATATCTATGTACTATAATGTATGCAATGCTCCACAACATATTAGTATTCTGTCAACATACCCTTCAGATCATTATACGAGAAGAATTCCAAACCATTCTTGCTAACTATAAGGCAATATGAAATGATAAAATCATCCCAGATCTGTTGAATCATTGATGCACCATCTAGAGACCAGACAAACCATAATCTGCTCTGTCCTACAAACAATCGTGATAATAAACCTTTTATGACTAAGTCTGTGCCTGTCACTAATTATCCCCAATAGGGGGCGCCGTCCACATGAAGTTAATTTTTGTCACACGTCCCAATCTGATTGAGTTAGTTGGACACAGAATTGGCTGTGCAGACCCAAACAGACACTCCTAGTGCCAAGCAGCATTGGTACTTATTAGTTGTAGCATTCCCACATACGGCTGATAAGTCGAATTTTAAATTGGTTCCGCAAAACATTATAAAGGTCATTAGGACTCAATCTTTGCAATGTCTACTTACAGGGAACACTGTCACACACATACAGAAGATATATATGTAGGCCAAAGTATCAGCTAGGAAAGTCAATCTTTTTACTGTATAGCATATACATCAGTCAACCAGTGTAACATAATATAGTGAGTGAGTGAATATGGAGTTGCGGGAATCTTTCACCCATTTGCGACGAAAAAACAGTTAATTATGCTACTATATGTGTTTAAAAAATGAAGTAGTTCATAATTTAAAATGAAGAATAATATAGCAGAGTAAATCTAATTCACTTCTATATCTAATCTGTCCATTAAAAATATACACATTCTTAAATATTATCGTAAAAATGCAAATTACTAATAAACACTTCAAAGACTTATTCACCTCACAGTTTCTGTCAAGATGAATTTAAGTAAATTTCTTTCATATGTATTTTTAAAATTCTTATATCAAATGTAAGAAAATATTAAATTGTGGACAATGCACCAATGTGTGAGGTTAAATGGACATAAAGTTGTAAAGTTGTAAACACTACATATATTCCAGGACCTTTGATTTATGCCTATAAAATAATATTAAAATATAAATTTACATTTCACATTTATACAGTAATGTTTTGGTTTATCTTTAACAATAAAAGTCACTTTTCTCAGAATATATTTTCAACATATAGAGTTAAATGGACAGTCTTGTTGGTCTTATTAAATTCTTGACATTTCAATGTTTGCGTTCGAATATGGCATGCTAATGGCAGTAGATGTTCAAATGTTCAAAATTGATAGTTTGCTATGAATTATTTCACCAGACATGACACTTGAACAATGTCGATACTGTGATATTCATCGATATGAATATCAATTCTCATCCGCAAATGCCTTCATTATTTTCACTTAACGATGCAGAGATATGAAATAAAGCTAACATCAAAGACAACAGTCTACCCATATGATCACATAACTGTTACAATTAACACAATTTAACTTTCCACCTATTATCATTAGTTAAGTATTAATAGTGTTACACCATGGTCAACTACCATCCAAACTCTCATCCTCAGAAATGCCAGTGAGAGTGTCCTTTTAAATATCTCTACAAGAGGTTGACATATCACCTCCCAATAGATCCTCACCCTTTTAACTACCTCTTGATTTAAGGATAATAAGGATATGTATTAAACATAGATACAGCCGAAAGTGTAATTCAAAGAAAATTCCTTTATTTCATCAATTAATCCCTTTATGGCTTTCCAAAGCTGTAATTTGGAGGAAAAGGGCTAGACAAGTGGTTACAGGTATAGGCCCATAAGACATTTTATCATTCAAGATGTCTCTCATTACGCCCCAAGACCATCCAGTTCTAATTTGTTCTCCCTACACCTTTAAAGCACCAAGTTTGTTTGGAACAAAAGGAAGAATGTCCATAAATTCACTTTGAGTAGTAGCTGGTGAAATATACCTTGTAGTACGGTATTGAAATGCTTGGCATACTCATAAAACCTTCAAAAGACAACAAAAATACAAAGTTTCTAATAGTTTATAGGTGGTCTTCTGCAGCTGTGTGTTGGTGACAGTCCTGCATATTTTGATATTGATGAGAGAGAGGGAGAGAGAGAGAGAGAGAGAAAGAGAGAGAGAGAGAGAGAGAGAGAGAGAGAGAGAGAGAGAGAGAGAGAGAGAGAGAGAATGATAGGAGTAAGGAGAAGAGAAGATACTTCTCATGCAAGATTTGATTTGATTTGGATGAAACAACATGTCACAAATTTGAGTTTGAGATTTTGCTCAGCTGAGATTTCTCCCATTGATTCAATGCTATAACTTGTGGAAAAACTCAAACCCAGTTGAGATGTTACTCAAGTTAAAAGCATTGAATCAATGGGAGAAATCTCAGCTAAGCAAAATCTCAAACTCAAGTTGATTTCAAGAGATCAGGGCCAGAACACAAGTATGCACGCAATAATATTTTGGAAAAAAAACAAAACTCCTAACTCTTGTCTGATCACCATGAAGTTTTGGCCCTCAGTATCTATAAGGAAAGCTACACTGAAACAGTCTTTTATCCTCAAACAATTATCAAAGATTAATGCTATCATGTTGTAGTGATATATGTTATATGCAAATTCTTATATTATAATATAGTCATGCCAATGCAAATGGGTTTCAGTTGAGAGGGAGCATGTGTTTGGGACTTAAGCCAAGATAGGTAAGAATGGTGTCTGAAAATTTGAAACTGCATTAAACTTCCTCATAATACCTAGCCAATGAATCTGCCAGTATGGGTAAGCTAATGATGATGGCCATTTTCTAGAGACTCAATAAGTGTTGAACAGTTAACCCTGCAGATATTGAAGGTATGCACTTGTAGATCTGTTTGCCAAGAGAATCTTTACACTCCCTCAACTCTGCTTCATGAAAATCTGATTGCCAACATGACTTGTACACTCCCTTGCATCTAAATCATACCTTTCCACTTGGAATCTTCAAGGTGCTCTTTGGTAGCATGTAAAGTCATAACTACAGATATGACACACCTGTATATCTCGAGCAGCATCTAGACAATTGCATTATTCACAAACAGGAACAAATGGAAATAAAAGTCTTAAGAGCATAACACTACCAGCAGTGTATAAAACTCCAGCAATTACACTGCCAGACATGAGGACTGGTAAATCTGAGAAGTTACCCTTCCTCATACATGTTGGCCAGTAATCGATGATATAAATCTTGAAAAACAAACAAAAAGTAACATGACATGCAGGCGTGCAAGGATAAAACGTTACTAGTCCTCGCTGAAAATAACCCGTCACGGGCATGCGGACAGGCTCTATTTCGAACACTGCTACCAGTAAATCAATTACAATATTTTCACATCCACTAAAATTATTTCAGTATCAGATTTCATTACGGAATATTTCTGGAATCTCACAAACACAATTTACACACCCATAATGTTACCAAACCCATTACATGGTTACCATATACAGATACATGGTTACCAATGCTAATGAGCAACAGTGGTTCTCATCAGTACCAGATACAAACTGGTGATTTTTTGTTTGTTTACCGTACACAGATATACAGTTTTACCATATAAGAATAGACAAGAACTAACATGGGAGTTTCCCCCCAGAAATGATTGTACAAATAAATATAGCAACATTGTAAGTTTAATAACCTCAATAGAATTCTGACTCGACATATACATGTACTAGTAGTAGTTCCACGTGTTACCTTTTCAGAGGAAACTATTAAATCATAGTTAGACTTATTAGTTTACCATTACTCATAAAAGGTCACATAACATACATAATGAGACTTGTACTAACTTAAATGCTAATCTAAAGAATTTATTCATATTTGTACGAGTTATTTCATCATAAAACCAATCATCAAACTAATAATGATCATTTCTAATTTGCAACACAAGCCTTACTTTCTCTGATGTCTCTTAAACTGAACAAAGAAATAGCTAAAGTAGCCAAAATTAGGTTGTAAAATGGATAGAAATAAATAAAATGGCAGTTTCATTTACATGTCTCATATTATATACACTAATCTCCTAACAACTTTCACCGTTTTTCTAAATCCTATCAAAATTCGCTAAAATTCATGATGATATTCTGTTGAAATGTACATATTAGAATAAGTTATTTCTTTGTTGATTAAATGAATATAAGATAACAATAAACTTCAAAGAAACATGAGGATGTATGTTATAGACTGATAATAGGGTACAGCATAGCAATCAGTGTACATTAATATTTGTAGATGTTGTAATTCATTTCATGATTTTTATCAAATGTTCATAGTAGTTTTACTATATGTGCATTACAACATTAAAGGACTTACAATTGTTTATAGACAAAATATAAGCAGGAATCACAGAAACACTATGAAAATTGAAATATCTAAACTTTCATGTTAAAAAAATATACCCTTAAAACCCCAGTGACTCAAAATGTCTTTGCAGATGCTAGTAAATATATGCGTGAGTGAGTGAGTGAATATAGAGTTTAACGTCGCTGCGGGAATCTTTCACCCATTTGCGACGAAGTAAGTATATGCAACACCAACTTAAATATTTATGTAATTTTAGAGATCTTATGACAGTCATGTGAATGCGAAAAACAACCTTTGCATGTAGTTGAAAGGTGACATCAATGTTGGCCATTATTATTAATACCTTCACATACAGGTATTGCAATATCATACCACAAAGACACCCAATGAGGTCACAGCGACCCTGGATATGACACTGGAATGGAATAAGATCATTTATATACCGGTAGATACAGTGCGCTCTGCCAATACCGGCATCTCTGTACTCCGGCAATCTGCGAATATCGGCATAATTTAAAAGTCCCGACCAGCACCAGTGCATTTATGGTTTGTAACATTGCGAACATAGAAACAAAGTATGATGATAGCATATTAGGCACATAACAAAGCTTCCACTGGTGTTCAAATCTATCTCCATTGCTCTCAGACGTTTGTATAGTTGGTTTCGCCACATTATATCTATGCCATGACCATATTCTCCCCATAAATCAGTAACAACAAATCAAATAAAATGTATGTATTTCTTTGGAATAATGGTCTAAGAGGGTACTGTTTTTCAATATAATATTTTATATCAATATAATATCAACGCAGTAAGATCAATATACAAATAAGAGTTGCAGGTAACAATACGGCAGCATGTTACATGTAAGAGTTTGCGAAATATATGGAGTCTGAATTATCTCCGTAAAACAGGCATCATTGTTCGACTTGATGCGTGGTGGTAGAGTCATAGCACTTATTGATATAATAAATTATGCATTTATTATATACGGCTACTTATCCAGATGTAATCCCTGCTCAAGAACGCTTGATTCATCAGTACCAGCCGGTGCTCGCAGGTTTACTGCAAGACTCAGTTCTACGGTAGTTGCAAGTTTCTTTCCTGCTGTACTCTCAAAAGCCGTTATCTGAGCGAAATAATCTAGAAAACGATGTAGAATCGTAATTCCATTCTAATTGATGAGTGTTCTATACGCTATCGAGTAACTCGAGCAAATTATAAATACATAAATCAGCGATAACGATAATTCAATATTTCAGTGACATCATTGATATATGTTTATAGTGGGATAAAAAACATATAATAGCCATTGGTTACAGTAATAGCCATTATCCACGGCGGATACTTATAAAATCAAGGATGCTCAGAAGAAGGAATGTAAAATAAATAGTACATCCTGAGCCTCATCGCTTGTTCAACTATTGTAACCCACGGCGGAGAACATAATTATAGTATCAATAAAACAATCATGTTCTTCTTCAATACGTTTCATGCCATTGTTGCCTTCATTGCTGTGACAGATACTATTTTGTGGAATTCTTTTGAAGAATGCGTGACGTAGGACGATTCATTTCACACCTCCAACCATGTTACATACAAACAAAACAAACAAAAAACAACATTTAAAATAATAAAATAAAATATTACAACATCCACGAACATTAATATAACCAGTAAAACACGTATTTTCAAAGACAACTGTTTTATTCGAAAAAAACTGATTCACTTGCAGGTTTATTTTTGTTTCAAAAATTAATCCAGCCATTTATTCAACAGCGCTCAATATCGACTATGCTTAGTGTTCAATAGTTCTCTCGGGAAGTGTCTACATTCAGCCCCATGCTACAGGTTTGTGTCCTCCTTGGTCGGTGTTGCTTCAGGTTTTTGTCCCGTTCGTCCGAGCAATCGGCGGTTAACCGAAGCGGAGGCTGGGCATGTTCATCGTTGGTTCAGCTTGCCTGTTTCTCAATCCTGAGAGGAGAGCGGCAAGGTTGCTGACAAGTGCTCGTCCTCGCTTAGACACTGCAAACATAAAATTTAATTAAAATTAAAGTAATAAACTAGCCAATACAGTTATTATCAGTAAAATTCTACTTTTCAACTGGAAACATGGAAAAGGTAAGGCTATAGGGGACAGTTTCATTACAGAGATGTATGGTCATGGTGTTATATGACGGCTTCTGGCATGCATTTCGCGAAATGGTCGTACTGTAATCCGGGAATAAATATGGGCGTGTTTTTAATACATAACCGGAAATGACGTAAATCACGATTTACGCCCTGACTATAGGTAGGACCGTTTTATTAAGTGCAAACCTGAAGTAGTGCTGGTGAATGATACTTAATTAAATTCACTTCTGATTTATTTTGGCAGATACAATTTGGTATATTGTGGTGTATAACTGTTCCGGTTTGGATTGCAATTATCGGCGTAACATATCTGACGATTTTCACACGTGTGCGTGCGTGAGTGTGTGTGTTTGTGCGTGTGTGTGTGTGTGAGAGAGAGAGAGAGAGAGAGATAAAGATAGATAAATAGAGAGAGAACGATAGAGAGATCATACGTGAATGTAAACATACATTAAACATTGTTTGGTGCCATGAATCTATATCCTTCAACACGTATGTATCACCTGATAATAGAATACATTCATGGAGCGAGTAAGCGCCACATGATGTGTTTTATGCACGTGCATACACTAACATGCACAAACACAAACACTTCAGGGGTTTATTCCAGTAGGCGATACATACATGTATACTCACTTGGAATTCCCATGTCGTCGACATCCCTAAACCTCATATTCTTCAAAAGAATCTTGGATATATCTGAAAAAGAGAAATAGGTTACAGTTATATTCGTCCATGATTTATATAATATAGAACCAGTGATGCGACATTTCCAGTTCCAGTTTGTGCAATTCCAAAGTCGGGTTGTTCCCTTTGTTGAGTGAAACGTTGCATGTTTACGTGTTTTTCTTTGAAACTGAACAGTATTCTTTTACTTAGGAGTAATTTAATAATCATGGTAATATTGATACACGATACACGTGTTTTACAAAACACTCACACAATTCATAATAAATGCATTTGTAACGAAAGTTCTTGCGATAATATTGTATTTTTCAACAATTATGGTTCAATTGATCACAAACAATATCTCTAGAGAAACATATGATATGAAACTTAATTAAGCATTTCGATTTTGGCATATTTCAATCGGTGTAATTTTTTGGTCTTGAGTATATTTAACTTTTGAAATATGAAAAGGATCAATAGTTTGAGCTACGAACACTGATACTTCATCACTATCCGTATGATAGATATGTGGTCATGTAGCTGTGGCCATTGATTCCATAATGTGAAACTCACTGGAGCGACGAAATATCATAACATAGACCATTGTCAATGAAAGCAGAACTAGTATTACAATAAAAGTTACCGGACATCGGTTTAACATGCTTATCAGACATGAACAACTCCACATTTCCCTCAGTTCAGGGGATAGTTGCGTATGCATGACCATGCCACTAGGGCTGTATTTTAATTTCTTACATATTGATTCACTCGCTATTTACTCCTGCGCCTGCTCCATGATCTAAAACTCGGAATCCAAGTCGTGAATCGAATACAGCCTGGGAATCAATCACCCTGGAGTTGTTACATCTACGTACACGGTCATATGACACTCGAGGTGTCATAGCGATTTTCTAATTTAATTTACGATATGAAATAATATTCATCTGCCGTATTCTCGAAACTTCTTAGCTAAGAACTTCTTAGTGAGAACATATCACTTAAGAAACTAGCATACCCCGTAAGCAGAAACCCAGTTGGGCACATTCTTAGTACTGATGAACTTCTTAGGACTAACGAAGTTTCGTGTTGTGTAAATGTATGCATGTGATATTGTCTTGATAAACATACCATCTCTTCCGTGTCTCTTTACTTCTTGTAGCCGGAGGATGTCCATGTCTCCAAGGTCGTCGCTAGGCAACACCGATGACGTCACAAGACATACGCATGACAACGCGACCACGAGGGTGACTGTTAGTTCGTAGCTATTGACTCGGGCCATGCTGAAGCTGTTCTATAATAAAGATAAAATACACTATATAAAACGACAGTATATACAATCAATTTCACGTCTTCTGAAATCTGGCTATCGATTTGATTATACATTATACATCGAGTTGGGGTTTACAGCCACTTGTATCTCATGGCGTGTCATTTTTTTTGCCAGGACAGAGGACACCTGCAACATCCATAGAGCTGAAGGTTGAAGTAAACCTGCGAGCACCGGCTGTTATTGACATACCAAGGATGATAACTGCTCTGCTACGGCACAGAAATGTACAACCGCGGCCATCATATTTCCATACACTGCTCTCTATCAGTGTATGGAAATATGATGAAATTTAGAATTGGGCTGTTTTTAATAACTGAATGCAAATGTATGCGTTATTAGTCCAACAAACGTACGGATATTTTTTATGATTCATTTTTATTACGTTTGTAAAGAAAGTTTGTTGACTGGTTTTGACAAGTCAAACATAGATCCACTGGCTCCGCTCCACAAGTCCCTGTGCATTGATGCACACTAATTTATTAAGTGTTGGTAATGACATATTTAGACGAAGTATGTCCAATAAAGAAACATTAGTGTATGTATGCATATACATATATTTAAAACATTCACTTATTGCTTTCTTTAACTCTCACTATACTGGAGGCAACTATATATGCCCTAAACCGCAGATGCTGTGCCTAATCCAACAGGGAGAGGGTTCATCATTGGTAGACCGTAGTTTAATTTCATCGAAAAGACACGCTTATGTAATTATTCTCGAATTCGAGCGCTTGGTTTTATATCACATTCGTTTGCTATCGTAGCCTCAAAGCATTATCAATGTCCCTAAAATAATGTTCAGCCATTTCAAAGCCTTCGATAACAAAATATAATAAAGTTTAATACAGTGTATATAAAAGGAACTTAGAGATAAAAGTATTTAATTCGGTTTTACATTCTACCGACATGCACCCTTGAAGCAACGAACTAGCTGAAGCGAAAACATTCAACTAAGACGTAACTAAACTATTTGAAGACCGCTAACGAAAAGTTATTATTTTTCTCTCTGGAATATGAAGAAAGGGATATAAAATGTCACGAGAGATGGTATGTCTACAGAGCTTTGCTTTTCAGCTAGTTAGTCATGACTATAGATTATTTTTCTTTCTCGATTAACGACACGCTGCCAGTTCTTGAAAGACGTTTCATCAGTACTGATTTCTTAAAACATTGAAATATATATATATAATGGCAACTAACAACTTTATTGAATTTTAAAATGATTTTTTCTTCTTCTGATCTTCCAATTAATTGTTTGTGAATGAATCTAGCACGGCTGTCTATACATGTATAACGGCTTCCGCTTTCAACGAAAGTGCTTCATGCCGACGTTGTAAATGTAATGCTAATATGTAATGATTAAACACTTAAAATTGGTCAGGTCACAATTATCGTTTTAAAAGTAGCGGATTGAGTGAGTGAATATGGAGTTTAACGTCGCTGCGGGAATCTTTCACCCATTTTCGACGAGATTGACGCAGCATGACAATGGTATATATAATGGACGTGTTGTAAAACATATCTAAATTTACATTTGGTTTAAATAACATCACAGTTCATTCCATATAACAATCAATCATGTAATCGTTAAGTATTGTATGTTTCCGTGAACCTCATTTAAACATTCTATTAATGCCATGAAAGTTGGGGCCTGCTCCTTTCTAGCTGTAATGTCTGTACATTCTGTCCGACGCATGCGCAGTTACCAATGATCAACACCACACAGTGTAACTGCGCATGCGTCGGACAGAAAGTA
>JAUTBV010105601.1:0-15086 GCA_032361325.1 Lepetodrilus fucensis | reverse complement strand
CATACACATTATTATACCTGCTAGCATACAATTCATGTTATTAATGATCTCGGTATTTCCTTTTCCTCTATAGCGGAGTTTAATTACCTCAGTATTTTCCTCGCTTGTGTGTTGTATGTATGTACATATTAACCCTATCACCTGGTTTTGATAGATTTCAAGTGTTATTGTCGGGGCTTTGTCGAGTGGAAATCTCTCCCGTGTTTTGTGACATATTCATGTTCGTAATTCAATCTTTGTGGATCCATTGTGCCTGGTAAGACAGGGAACAGATCACCATGACGACCTGCATGGAGTGAACGTGGTGTAGCGACCACCTGGTAAAGCGCGGCACAGTCATCGTCGGCGCACTTCGCAGGAATTTGTTTCAAGTCTTTCTGATGTTATGTCCGCCATGACAATTCGCTGCATTTCGTATCAAGAGTCGATTTTTTTTCATTTTCCGCTTTCTTTGTCTGCGGTTGGGTAATTGATTAGAATTATGAAAGCAAGCGAGTAGGCGTGTTGCGAGGTTAATTAGCCCGCAGTGGGGAGTATGCGTAGAGTATGCGTAGAGTATGCGTAGAGTATGCGTAGAGTATGCTTAGAGCATGCGTGGAGATCGTGTTCACATTATCTCCTATGTGATCCGCCTCATTCATTCACAGGTGCTCATGACTAAATAACAGATATCAGCGACAACAAAAACACCAACATCATCTTGACATGGAACTCATAATTTTAACCCTTTGACTGCTGTAGGTAACCAGAGATGCCCAATACGCATAAAACATGGAAGACAAATTCCACACCAAACTCATTCACTGGTGCTCAAATAATGTTACGAAATATTGGTGACGACAAAATACTGATATCAGTTTGACATGAACACTCTTAGTTTCTTTAGATTACACTTTACTTCTGGAGGCAACCAAAGACGTCATATAAATAGCATGGATTCCAAACCAGTGAAAATTACAACAATAATAGGTCCACTATAATATCCATGCTCAAAAGCACTTCTCAACGCATTGAATTATTATCTTGTTCAATGGATCAATGTGCAATCATTTCAGAAAGTACACAAGCTGCAATTTCAGGTGCTATAAGGTTAACATTCACAATTCAATCTCATCCTATCAGGTACCCATGTTCAGCTGTGTGGACTGGAGCAATGTAGATCTAACTAAAACATGTTTTTTTTCACCGTGGTATGTCAACTTCTAGGGCTCCTGATGATGCACAGAGCGGTAGTAGCTACAATTGATTGGAAGTCAAAATTTCAGAACCTGCTACAATTGTAAGTCTGGTTGCATGGACCACATTTATCACTATACATTTTAGCCAACCATATTCTCAAGTATTGTAGCAATAAATGTTTCATGCAATGGACTTATATAATGGCCTAAAATTTGAATTGCAATCAGTGGTAGATACAACTGTTTTGAGCAATCGGGGCCCGGATCCAATGGTCTTACATGAATTCACAATGCCTAATACCACTCACTACGCCCCATTTCTAATGATCTGGGTACAATTTATTAATATTCGTAACAAGACCGTATCGTGCTTGTCTAAGGTCAAATATCTGAATGTTTACTGCATGTAATTCATCCCTATGAACGCAGCAAGACAGATGGGTCTCTGTCGCTTTAAAATTTCCGATTCTTGTTTACCTGTGAGTTAGCTTCACACCTGTTCATAGAATGAAGTTAGTGAGTCTTTGATCACCTGACGAACATAGGGACTTGCGCATCCTTAACAAACTTACTCATATTTCACGATGACGGGTAGATAATGCTGACCGATAACGATCTCGACAGCGATCCTGACAACAATTTACGTGGGTATACGCCAGCAGATAATGTAGGCATCCACATCTTCCAAATTCAGTGGTATCATTCAAATGACAAGACATGTTGAACAAAGCTGGTATAATCTGGATAGAAATAGTTTAAATGTAGATATTTTGCGAGATAGGGGAGTCCTTGAGTAATAAAGCACAGGTGCGTAATTATGCCAAGGATACCTACAAAGGACAGGTGTTATAATGAAGCAAAAATCTTCTGTAATACAAATTAAATACCGGTATAGATATCCCAAGAGATAGATATTTCTTGAGATAAAAAGGGCAGAGGTATAATGGTGAAAAGGATATCTACAAAAGAGAAGTTAGTGTCATAAAAAAATGTTGACATACAAAATTAATGTAGATATTTCTGGAGTAAAAATGACGGGGAGGTATAAGGATGTCAGGGGTATCTATAACGGAAAGCGTGATGATCGCATGGAAATCGTCTTTTGGATTAAATAGTCATTATTCATCCATGCAACAACGCTGGCTGGTTTTATCAGAGACCAATTCAACTACGTACCACATGACAAACTTGAAAATTATGACATTGTGTCAGAACTCAATGATTATTCTACACCACAATACTTCTCAATTGTAAATAACGACAGTATCGTTTCAGTGCCCTTCAATGAATATCATAGAAATCATTATCTTCATAACCTGATTAAAGATAACTGGAATTGATAATCAACTTGAACTCTCAAGTTCACATTTTCTTTGAATTATGTTCAATAAAAGTTGGCCACACCCATAGCTAAATAGCTATTAAACTATCTCTAAAATATTAATAGAACTCAATTAAATTCAAGGCTATCTATTACTAGGGGGAGGGAAACTGTATTACAAACCAGATTTCTCTACAAATTCCTCCCCGATGTTTCTGATAACGATGCTATTCATCTTCGCCATGTTAATAACAGGTAAGGATAGTTTTCTTTGAGGAAAATAAAATTCCTGATATCTCGCGGACTTGTCGCAAGCTATTATTTATTTATTAGTTTAATTTCTCCCCGTAGTGACATGCACCGAGTAGTCTGTGAGGTGTGTTTTGTGCAACTTCCTCTCGATGGCTTTGATCACGGTACGGGATGTGCTTGTGACTGACACAGAGGGTGGGGGGTACATCCATATTGACAGTATCATCTCGGACACCCCAGTATCATCTCGGACACCCCATCGTCCACAGCGTCCAACTTCAACGGTGCAGCGGCTGACTTCAACCGTATGATGTGACAGGGGAAGGAGTAGGGGTACAAGTGACTGTCTGAGGTGAACACTGCTTGTAGTCTTCTGATCATAAAGATGTGTGGATAGGTATGCATACACACACCACAGGGGCTGAGAGAAGGAATGATGACGCAGGGAAGGAGGGAAGGAGGGAGGGAAGGAAAGATGGTAGGAGTGGGACGGATGGGTAGAGGGGTCAGTGTCAAATAATGTGTATCAAGTGTAAACATATATAACCATAAAGTCGAGAGAGAAAGATAGAGAGAGATAGATAGAGATAGAGATAGAGAGAGAGAGATAGACACAGAGAGAGAGAGACAGAGAGAGACACAGAGAGAGACAGAGAGAGAGAGACAGAGAGAAAGAGAGAAAGAGAGACACAGAGAGAGAGAGTACAAGCTTCAGAATGATGTAAAAATCTCTATGATGTATGGATGGATGTAATTTTTTATTTTTTTGTTTTTTAAACAATACTTAGATCTATTGGAAAAAACTTCCGAGATCCACACAAGTTTTTCCAATAAATATTGTTTAAAAAATGTATCACAGATTCGAAGATGTATGCTTCAGAGACGGATGGCATTCAAATAGGTGACAAAAATATGAGCTGCCATTACAATATTGGAACAGAAAAGGCGAGAACGTGATGTTGCAAAATGTTAAGGTATTCTGCGAAAGACCTCCCACAAGCCAAACACCTGTTCCACAACAAATAACGACATTGTATAATCACCGGGTTAAAATACACAATACTGGAGAACTGCACAGAGCAGCCATAAATCAGCATGTATGTAAACTGAGCAGTGATGTAAACTGAGCAGTGATACGTGTGTACAATAAGTGGAGGATGATATCCTTGCCCAGTATTGTATCTCCACAACTATTGTCACACATTGAATTACGGGCTACCTCCCAAACGGAGAGAGCAATCGAGACTGTGGGTGAGACTATGGGTGAGACCGTGGGTGAGACTGTGGGTGAGACTGGATGAGACTGTGGGTGAGACTGTGGGTGTCTGTATGTGAGACTGTGGGTGAGACCATGGGTGAGACCGTGGGTGAGACTGGAGAGAGCAATCGAGACTGTGGGTAAGACCTTGGGTGAGACTGTGGGTGAGACTGTGGGTGAGACAGTGGGTGAGACAGTGGGTGAGACCATGGGTGAGACTGTGGGTGCTCATAGCTCTGTGGACTGAGTCCTGGTAGTTGGGAGTCCAGTGTGAGGTAGGAGGGTAAGTTGATGACACCGGCAAGGACAACCTCCAACCCTCGATTTGACATCCAGGGGAGGTGATTCTCTCGATATTTAACAAGACGGGTTGTAGTGCTGAGAGTCGTAACTGCTATATGTTCATGTGGAGCTATGAGTCTCGTAGCGCTATGTTCGTTCTGTGGAACAGGGGACCAGGTCCCGAAATAATGAAACCTTTTTGTGTACAAACCATTGCTCATCTCAAGATTTTGTTTAAAAGAATCACATAAAATTTCAGCTTGAGCATGAAATTGTACTCAGAAAGTTTTCTGAGTACGATTTCATATTCAACTCATAATCTTATTCATAAAACGTCATGTTTTTTAGCATAGCACGTGAGTTGAGCATAAAAACGTAGTCAGAAAGGTTTCGTAATCTCACAACCATGGGAGATAACTCACAGTGATAGGATGCATGCCTGCAAACAGGGCCTTGAAACGAAAGTGATATGGTTCCATCTCATTTGGAAGATACACCTTGGGGTATATACGTGGTGGGTGGAAGTATTTGCCAGTGGTGGAGGTGGTGCTTGTTGGTAAATATGCTGGATGGTGGTTGGTGGTGTTTGCAGGTGATGTTTGCATGTGTCAGATGGTGTTAATTTCAGGTGGTAATTTGCAGGCAGATGGTGATTGTGGGTGGTGGATGGTGTTAGATGAGGTAGATGGTGTTTGCATGTGATAGATGGTATTTACAGATGGTAACTTGCAGGCAGGCAGATGGTGATTGTAGGTGGTAGATGGTGAGTGAGTGAATATGGAGTTTAACGTCGCTGCGAGATGGTAGATGGTGGTAGGTGAGATATATGGCATTTGCAGGTGGTAGGGTCTGCAGGTGGTACATCGTTTTTACAGGTGTTAGATATTGTTTGCATGCAATGAAAAATGGAGTTTATAGGTGATGGGTGATATTTTCTGCAATCGGAGACATCAGGGTGGACATTTTTCATCAGGAGTTCATACCTCCAAAAATAATGCATTCTTAGCATAATGCAAGCAAGGCGTGTGCAATGAAACCCACAGAGAATGCAATGACTAGCAGGGTTTTTTGATTGATTGAATTAATGCTTTACGTCGCAAGGTGACAAGAAATTGGGGGGGGGGGGGGGCGGGGGGTCAGGTCTTCAAGCTAAGACATAGCAAGTGCAATAAATTTCAAGGATGCAAGGTGCATTCAAAATGAAGTGGGATGGTGTCCATGAAGGAGCTATGCAGTCAGATGGATGAGCGTACATGGTAGGTCACACACAGGCAGATGGATGGGCGTACATGGTAGGTCACACACAGTCAGATGGGTGTAGAACTATGCTGTGTTCACAGTATCGGATGGCTACGAGTCAGTGAGGACGTTCTGGAGAGCCAGTATTGTGCGGGGTGTATGCCGCCCACAAGATATAGGAGACATGATGTAGGGTCAGGCGCAGACATTGCCACAATGACTCTGACAGCAGATACACCATAGGAAACACTCACCACGGCTTTAACATGGTATGAGTTTCAGTCCATAAGCATATCCTTGAGAGTAGGGTTTCTCTCAGCCCATTAGTGAGGTAAACTGTCAAAATATCGCATTCCGCTGAGCACGGACGGTTCATCACAGGGCTACCGTGTTCAATAGGGAATCACGTGTACCTAAATTGGTTTGTTAAATCATGCAGCTGGAATCTTAATGGGGGTCTAAATGACAACAGCAGTTTGAAATAGCTAAATGCCAATACTCCTTAGTACTTAGGGGAGGTAACTCTCATTTACATGGATTAACTTGAACAGAAGGCTGTGTACAAGTGATAAAAGAAGCGATTTTGTCAATCAGAGTATACACGTGACCTAGTTCAGTTTCAATGGTCATGTAATCCAATACTTCCATTTTCAAAACCCATTTTTCCAGTGGTTTTTCCAGCTCTTTATAAATGTCTGTATGCGGGGTATGTTCAAGGGGGGTAAATATGTAAAACAATCCCACCCAGGCGTGCGACCACCGTACAGAATATATACCGTTTTGCCGGATGCCACGTGCTCACTCGGCGACGGGTGACAGGAACCGCGTCGCCTTCGACCGCGCTGCACGGCGCCACGTGTGCTCGCCTCCGACCAACAGGGTGGCGATTCCTGACAGATTAACACCTCAAGGTGTCACACATACAACACCTCTGTCAAATCAACTCCTTGCTTACTGCAGGTTTAGTTCCTCGATACATGCACTCCCAACAAAATGGTTAGCTGCCTCGGTTGTAATACATACATAACTAGCGACTCTTGACGACAGTAATCCTACTTGTAGACAACTAGTTGTAGCATTGCGCTCGACATGCGACATCAGACGGACCCACATGATGGCTGTAATTATTTCGATTCTTATATATTTTTTTAATCTTGTATCTTTAGTCACACGTCATTTAGCGCAGTATGCGTGCTCTTGTAATTCAAATGGCAAAGATGTCTCTGACAGACCAGAAAAATGCCAACAGTCTGGTAAATTGTTTAACAATTTGTCATGTATATTGTTGTATGTAGTGTTCATGTCAGCTTATTACCAGTCGACATAATCCTTTAGTTTACATGTCGGCTCACCTGCATATCTCCCACCCCATCTCAACCTCCCCACCCCCAAATGCTAATCACCCAGACACCCCCTCCTTAGCCAATCTGTCTGATTACTAAATGACTTGCTTATTTTGGGAGACTAACCTACAGCAACCTCTTCCCCTAGGGAAGGGTACAACTCCGAGCTATGCTTACTACGTTATTACCCATCCCATCATTCCCCACCTAAATGCGGCAGCCAGATTTACACCCTGTCAGCAGAGTGAGTTGTCTCCCCTTGTGGAGTACACTCGAGTCTGAATGATTCTTTCACTGGCTAACAAGACCATGGCTACCAAATATCATCACCCTATCCCTGGCACAGATGCACCACCCACCACCACTACCACCACCCACAATACCACCCTCATTGCCTCCAGGTTACCCCGACCACTGTCTGGTATTTTGTACCAAATAGAATTCATAAATCATTCCAAGAACCACGAATATCATAAAATCAATGTCCAACCAGACAAATGTTTGACAAGAAAGAGTAGGCATTCAATACCCAGGAAATCAACGAAGACATCTAAATTCACAAAGAATATTGCATGTCTACAACAACAAGACATTTATTTGTTCACAAAGATCAGGGAAGGATCCAAAAATGTGCATCTATTTTAAAACATTCATTCATGCATCTTGACTTTCTGGCAAATAATCAGCACTTGGAAACACTTATTAAGAATTTACATAGAAACTTCTGAGAAATTCTTGAAAGTACATGTAATTAACCTTCTCAAACTGATCATATTCATTGCACAATAAGCCATCTCTATAAGCATGTGGGGCATTTGTGATATGTAGTACATGTTGAAGACTTTTGCAATTTCACAATTTAACCATTTGTGATGCAAATTAGACTGAAATGTATTTTTGATGTGGATATATAAATAGGTATATTAACTATGATTCTGCTTACTGAAGAAGGTATCTTAGTATATAAATGATGTTATACTGCTTACAACATCTCCCAAACTTAATAAGTCTTGGCCCATCTACTTCTTCACCAAGGGCAATAACTCTGACACAACACAACAATATGGAACCATTGTCCTAACCGTAACCAAACACAAATGCTAGATGTGTCTGACTTTCACCATCATAATTGATTGGTATTAACATAATATAAGGTGAGACTTTAATAAATTACCTGTTCACAAACTATTTCTCTGAACGGTTTTAACACCTCCCTGTCATATTGCCAGATTCTGTGTGTGATGATTCACCAATGCGCAAATTTCCATTTTTACATCCGAAGCCAATATAAACTCCTTCACCCATTCAGACTCGAGTGTACCCGAAATAGTAACAGTGTCTGTATTGAGGCAACACGCTGTCTCTGCTAATTATAGCCCCTACATCACAACATTAGCATGTACATTTAACATAATTTGTCTATTTAAACACTCATTTAAAAACCATCAAAGGACGCAACCTGGACAGAAAATATCCTGATACGACTTTTCTGTTCAGACTTTTAGTGTACAGTTATTTCGTACTGTCAAGACTTTCAAAGCATTAATTTGTTCGAGCTGTCAGTAGATTTTTGTTTTCTCAGCATTGCACACTGTGTCGGGTTAAGAATGAACATCGCAATATAGATTAACCCTTCCTCAGCTTGAGGTGACCGGAACTGCACAGACATGATTAACTCAGGAAGGAAGGAGATAGTTAACCCTCTCCCTGCTGAATTAGGCACAGACACCGCTCCTTATGGCATCTCTGGTTGCCTCCAGCATTGAGAGGGTTAATACTCCTTCTAGTGCATGAAATGGCAGCTTGGGTTGTACACTTCCCAGTGTGTTGAGACGGTGAAATGTGTGCACAATGATCCATTGACCAGCTTAATAATGTAACGTTATGAGCTTGCTTTCAACCATGGATCTGGCACAATATAAATATTCACATTATTATTATTAATAAATCCCCGAATGTAAAATCTGCAACTGTAGGATATTGGCCAAAATGGCTGATGTTAATGCATTGTCACATGGTTCCATAAAACTACGTCACATTTTGGTAAAATAGGACGCATTAACACTGATTTGGCTTATTCAGGTCAAGATTAATACTAATTAAAATGTCATAGATTGAGCCAATCAGAGACAAAATGGCTAGGTCAATACTTGGTTGTATCGCTAGTCTAGAAGCAAGTACACCTGGGTCTCTATTCAAGATAAAACAACAGTTCCTTGCCCAACACCTCCAAAGAACATACTGATACCATGTGAACCTCCCAATACATTGTCCAACCACACAAAAAAGCTCTTGAATGTTCAAACATTTCTTTTTGTGTTTATTTTGAGTTTCATTGTCTCTGAACCCACATGTGACATGTTAATTCAAAGACCAGCTCTGAACCCACATGTGACATGTTAATTCAAAGACCACGTCTCAACCGTTCTTCTAAATCTTGTATCATATTGTACGTATAAACCCAACAAGAAACTGCAAGAAGCTGGGTTGTTTTTTTCTCCAATGTTTCCATTTGGCAGCCACATTCGCGAGCCGAGAGTTCGCACCTGATCCAATCATAGACACTAACACGAACCACGTTCGAAAACTCGCCGAAAAAATCCAAACATTTGTGCAAACATATTTTGCCACCAATAAAGCCCAGATGACAACACATTGTCAACACTTTGACGTAAAAAAATATATATAATAAATAAAGGTAGAAAGACCAGGTATAATGTATAGCACAGAATTGGGAATGAGAGCAACATGGACTATCTCTTACGGTTCTTTGTATAAAGGTCATTTTTCATCAGTTAACAGTACACCCTTTAATGTTGTCTAGTGTTTCACGTGATAGAGCTGTTTTTCAGCACAGATACAATTAGCAGAGTCCACCAGATGGCAGAGGCTATAGTAACATGTAGACATATTCCATCTCACAGGATAATACTTTCAAGACAACTGCCTTATGAATGTTGCAGGTGGTCAACAGACGTCATGTGGATCATGACACGACATGGGGGAGAATATCAAACATGCATTACGCACTTTTCGAAAAAACGTATTTCATGATACACATTAACTTTAAAAGTCGTGTTAATTAAACAAGGTTTTCAGAACATCCATTAGAATCAGCAGGTTCAGGCTTGCTACGTTTAGGTAGATTATACTCATACACGAAATATAATTGGTCCCTTAAATGATAGTAATTTTCTCCATAATTATTTTTAAAACCTGATTATACATAGCATGTGTTGTGGTGTCAAAATTAGACCAATGACGTATATCGATGTGGTTATAATTACACCCAGCCATCGTATATGTGGTGTGCCATAATTATCGACAGGCATGGTAAGAATTAAATTCTAAAAATATTTTATTCGTCCCGCACATTTAATATTTTCTTGTACGATACCGAGACATGAAACATTCAAAACCCAATATCTCAGCAATAATTAATACCAAAGTGAAACCATATTGTTTGATCAGACACTTGACACACTAACTATGGCACCTCCACATGTCTTCATACAAGGAAACGTCCGATTGGCCGAGCCCCCTTGAAGCCAAGTGTCGGCACTGCCGATTGGTCAATTCCTGTGCCATGTGTTCTGCGTCAGGTGACCAGGTGTGAGCAAGATGTGAGCTATGTGGCAGCTTGGCAATCACACCTCGCCACCGTGTTTTACCATGTTTACCCAAGTCAAGCATACGGCCTCTTCAACAGGCAATATTCACAAAAATCTTCAAGTTAGAGCATTTTTTTTACCATCTTGTACCCACCTGTGCCTAGGATTGTCTGATCGCAAAGGGAGATAACCGGCCAAAAATACCGGCTCGGGCCAACCGCAACATCCATGCTGCTGGGAATCTAGCAGAAGCGGAAGGTATTTGGGATGGAAAATAGGAAAGCACCCAGAGTTACAAACAACATTTGCCCCTGTCACAGAAACCTGGTTCTACTGATAACGTCTGTTTACATGATTCACGTTGTAGACGTATACATATGTTAGTGAAGCTCTCAATGCACAACCCTGTCGTAGCATGGTCACACCTTTAACAGTGTAGAAACTGGCAAGTGATTCCATGTAGGATTGTGGTCACAGAATATGGAATTTATTGCAATGTGTCTAGTAAACACATTCACCAGCTGGCTTGATTAAATGTCAAGAATTATGGCACAATCTAAATTTATTATTTGGGAATTTGTCCATTCTATAAAAATAACTGTCACTACATAAACCAGGAATATTATTATCCAAATAGTCATTAGTGAAACTGAAAACAAACATGTATGTAACAAAACAACTCTTGGTGCCATAGTTTTACCATAACAGGTATTGCATCAACTTGTATAATTACAATGCATTGTGACATACAGATACAAGACGCATGCCCAGAGGTTTTATTCTCAACATGGTCTGCTCATCTGTGAAAACAATGTTGATAACCTGTTAAAATATGAAATACACAACTATTACCAGTGTTTGAATTGCGGCAAATCCAATGAAAACAGACAACCCTCCAAAGACAAACCCAACCCAACCCCACCCACCAACACCCCGGTCCCTAACCAGACTCATCTTTCCCCCACCCATACTTCAACCAAACTCATCACCACACCACCAATCCCCATCATCTCTCAACCCATCATCACACACCAATCCCCATCATCTCTCAACCCATCATCACACACCAATCCCTATTATCTTTCATCCCATCATCACACACCAATCCCCATCATCACTCAATCCATCACCACACCACCAATCCCAATCATCACTCAACTAATCACCACACCAGCCTACCAATCATCACCCTACTCACCCATCACTTCCTCATCACCAACCCCAACTTCTACCCAGCAATCCCCAACTTCTACCCACCAATCCCCAACTTCTACCCACTAATCCTCCCCTTCCCCAACCCTACCCCACCCTGCACATGCCCACCCCTGGTTGCCGTCCCAGTAACAAGGGTTAACAGCGTCACTGACCTTGATGTCTCTCACGGCGGCCTTGTGACCCTGCAGGGCTCGAACACAGGTCATGGTGGCCAGGTCCCATTCCTTCACCATCTGATCTCTGCAAAAAACAGCCAATCCAATACTGTAGGAACATGTATACTCAACGCAAATTAATGTATACCCTCCCCAGGGAGTTGAGAAGGTGAAATGAGTGCACATTGTTCCATTGGCCTGGGTAGCACTATCAGCATGCTTCACAAAAGTTCACATTAACCCTCTCCATGCTGGAGGCAACCGAACATGCCCAGAAGAGCAGTGTGTGTGCCTATTCCAGCAGGGAAAAGGTTAAGAGCCAGGGACCAGAAGAGCAGTGTGTGTGCCTATTCCAGCAGGGAAAGGGTTAAGAGCCAGGGACCAGAAGAGCAGTGCGTGTGCCTATTCCAGCAGGGAAAGGGTTAAGGGCCAGGGGGCCATGTACCTAAAGCTATCGTATACATAACGACATCGTTAAGTCTTTGTGGGGGAAAATTTGATGATCCAGAAAGAGTCCAATTTTCCTGCAGGAAGACAACGGCGTCGTTACATGTACGACAGCTTCGGGAACATGGCCCCAGGAAAACCTTTTGGATATATAAATTTACGGTTATATTATTTTAACAACCAAGAATTTCCAAAGATCTACAGGTTCCAGGTACTCTTCAAGAACTTGCAGATGAATAAATATGAGGAAGAATGGTATCAGGCTCCTCAAGTTTGGAAGAAAGCTTTCCCATAAAATATCTGCCGGTCCTTGTGTTGTGTTGAGTATTCATGTATAAATCTCTCCATGTTGAAGGCAACTGGAGATGGCCTAAAAAGCAATCCTGGAATAGCCAAGGGCACTGCTCTTTAGGGCATCTCTGGTTGCCTTCAGGATGGATAGAGTTAAATTGACTGATTTATTGTTTATTGAATTAGTGCTTTATGTCCCACCAGGAATATTTAACACACTCAAGCAGATCTTCATATAGACATTTAAATAGCATATGTATGCTAGTATTTAACAGGAAAGTAAAAAATATGTTCCATTCAGAAACAGGTGTGCAATGAGATAGCTACTCTGTGGAACGGAACATTTGTCTTGCGTGTTGATTGGTCAGGAAAGTGAGAGATGACAGAGTATCATATCATTGTAGTTGTCATGGACAGGAAGTAACTCTCCTGATTTGAAATCTTGATAGTTTTTATCTCCATGGAAAGTGAAAATAGCTAAAAACAGAAAATGAGTAATGTCTGTGAGTATGAATGTGGTATTGTTGTTTTGTTTGGTCTTTTGAGGGGTGGGGTGCCTTTAGAATTTATTTACTTTTTAATTATTATTATTATTATTTTTATTTTTATTTTGTTGCTGGTTTCTTTAGGGATGATATGCACACATTGATTGTAATGTGGACGTAATATTGGATGGAATATGTTATGTTACATTATTTTTAATAACATGAAAAATATCTGCAAACAACATTTTGGCATTAGGGTCGGCTTTTTTTGTTTTTTTGTTTCTTTCTTTCTTTAATTGGGGTTTAGAGTCACTTTGTAGATTCTTCTGCATTAGGCAAAATCAATTTAAAAGAAAAATTCCCTTTCTTCACCTCTTCCAATTCCCCGATTTTACCACACACAATTTTAATTCCTCAGTCGGCGAAAACCAAATGTAACACCACGTCTGAATTCAAGCAATGTTCGTGAATCAAGCCAGTAACATACTCCAGCCATGTTAATCCAGCTGCAGCCAGCCGGAGAAGGAGGAGGAGGCTGTGTCGGGTTACTTCCTGTTTGAACAGGAAGTGGCGAGTGGGAGGAGAAGGAAGACATCGCCTCCTACAAAGCATGCCTGGAATATCCCAGCACAGTAACACCTGTCCCCATACGCCTAATTTGGATCTCACCTGCTTATACTGGGAACACAACAATAGACATGCCACCAGGGAAAAATAGTTACATTGGACGGCTCTCCTGTAACAAAACAGCATAACTCTAAGTTAACATTGACTCCAACCTTAGCGACCGACTACGCCATTGGTAATGCTGGTGATACGGTTTCCGTAGATTTACGCAGTTTCGTACTGGGGAACCCGGGATGATATGAAACATTTGGTGGCCAGTTTGTACGAATGTTGACCGTTATGTAGTGCAGCAATCAAAAGTTTGATTAGTTTCTTTGTAAGTACGTATGGCAAGCTTTGTAAACGAGGATTATCAATTTTAAGTGGAAAAGTAAATAACCAACTGCTTCAACCAATGGATACTCATCTATTCCTTTAACCCCTTCCAAGCTAAATTAACCACATTCACTGTTCTGTAAGACATTGGCAATTGCTTTAACAGGTAATGAGTTAAACGACACCCATATTGTTACAAATTGCAAAATTCCACAAATCAGTGAGATTCATTCTCATTCATGCTAACAGGACTAAGTCGGGATTTGAACCAGGTGTATGTGTTCCGTCACACCACCTTCTGTGCCTAATGAGTAAAGCACAACGACAGAAACAAGCAAAAGCACTTTATGGTGTAAATATCCGCGACATGATTCAAGGTTCATGGTTGATGAGTTATGTGAACGAATAAACCACCGACAAGGATTTGCTTCCGAATGGAAAGTGGGTGATTATAAACTTCCTGACTAATGACAGCGCACCTCTGTAGACCAATTAACCAGAACGCGAGTATAATTGAGTTCCGGCCCGTTCATCATCAGCCAATCAGCACGCAGCTACGATCCAGGTCTTGTCTAGTCTGTCACAGCGGAGCATTAATAGAACTCAGATTCTAATACATTACAGGAATACTTCCCCCCATCTACCAGACATCGGTCAAAAACATGTGTCTAATACCGTTCCTCGTACATCATAATTCTCCCCGGGTGAGATCACGGGGGAAGGCTTGGAATGTTTTCTTGACAACGAGATGTACACAAGCCATGCGCAGTCAACCCCTGCTATCATCCAATCCATTACAGAAGTGGTAGGTCTGGATAGATCATCTCAGGTACAGAACACACACTGTCCACATAGAATCATTACAGAAGTGGTAGGTCTGGATAGATCATCTCAGGTACAGAACACACACTGTCCACATAGAATCATTACAGAAGTGGTAGGTCTGGATAGATCATCTCAGGTACAGAACACACACTGTCCACATAGAATCATTACAGAAGTGGTAGGTCTGGATAGATCATCTCAGGTACAGAACACACACTGTCCACATAGAATCATTACAGAAG
>JAUTBV010105590.1:0-11850 GCA_032361325.1 Lepetodrilus fucensis | reverse complement strand
TAAAGTATTGATACTTTGATGATAAAGTATTGATACTTTGATGATAAAGTATTGATACTTTGATGATAAAGTATTGATACTTTGATGATAAAGTATTGACAATTTGATGATAAAGTATTGACAATTTGACAAAATGTTGACAATTTGATAATACAATCTTGACAATTATTGATAAAATATTGACAATGACATGATATATTAGGAATTAGCGACTATAACCCAGCGTGAAATTATTGTTGTGTTCAGATTCTTTTACAAGCATTAATTTCATAGTGGCCAGATACTTTTCAGTGACAAGTGGATGATTATTACTATTGTCCACGCCGAGTGATAATGTCGCATCTTACTACAACATCTCTCTCCAAAGATCTCAGTCTCACCTCTCAATATGATCCGTATCCTCGCGCTCCATCTTCATCTCTTCGGTCTCACTCTCGTTGTCAGTGTCAAGGTCGGAGTCCATCGCTGACTCATCGCCTAGTTTTGCGTTATCTCCGTCAACATCGCCATCCTTTTTGTTCTGCACAGTCACCGTAAACTCCACAAGCTCTTCCAGGCCCGTGGACTGGTATTCCGGGAACAGAACCTGCTGCACACGGGCCGGGGCTACATTGAGTTTGGGTGGAGCAGGGTTCCAGTAAACCCGAGACTCGTCGGTGCACATGCTGACCTTGACCCCGTCAATACTGAGCTCGGGCTCACCGAACTGAAAGTAGAGATTTGTTACATACAAATGTTAAGATTTGTTTGAAGATGTTAAAAAAAATAAGAAGATAGTTTGATTAAAATTTTGTGTTATGTTGCTTAAATACATATGTACTGTATTTTCATGATGCCCTGCTGAGAAGGAAGAGATAAAATAAACTAACATTTTTTTTTTTAACACAAACTGCAAGCAAACATGGAAAATATTATTTATGAAAAAGAGAAAAATTATAACCATACTCTACAGTCACACACATGATGCCCTTCCACCAAAAAAAATGTACAATTGCTCAAAATAGACCTATATTTAAATAATATTTCAACACAAATTATGTTATCTGCAATAATATGTCATGATGACCCGACCTTGCACTATTCAAAGGTCATACTGGGGTCATATCAAGGTTAGCCTGACCTACCACAGTCTCTGCTCGCTCCTGCCATGCCTCCATGGTGTTTGGGCTGTTGGAGCATTTGGCCTCGGCCATGATGCGCTGGGCGATGATGGATATCCTGTCCTCGTTGTCCTTCTCTGTGGCCGCGGTGGACCCAGACTTTTCGGACAGTGTGCTAGTCGGGACCTGTGGACCCACTGTTCCGAACTGGTGGGAAACAAGAGCATCAGATATTGTATTAACCTTCTCATCCGGAGATGCCCTAAAGAGCAGTAAATGTGCCTAATCCAGCAGGGAGAGGGCTAAATAATAATAACAATATTGGCTATATCTAAAGCGCACTATTTCACACTTTTGACACCATGCTCAAAGCGCTACAATATATACAAATTTACAATCAGATAAAAGCAATAACTGAGGCTTTAAGAAAGAAACACAGCGTAGCAATAACAGATTTTGAAGAGATGATTATATCGTCAGGTTAAATTGCCCGCTTTTGATTTGCAATCTCCCGCAAAAGAATCGTTTTATCTTGTTTTTACGTGTATTTTTCGAAGAGTTATAGGTGCTAAATACGACAACCTCAGGCATTTATCCCTCTTTTCACATACTGTAGTAGGGAGATCTCCCTCATCACACTAATTTCAACTTGGCACCTCTGTGTCAGGTAACAGTCAGGTCATCACATTTATTTATGGATAGTACGGTCAAGGCAACTGGAGAAGCCCCAAATATTTACTTAAATTGCATAACTGCTTAACATGATAATAAAACAGTTATTAACTGACTGATGAAGTCTGCATAGTTGCTGACGAAACGTCGTAGTTATATAGTTATATGTACATAGACATTTCATTTATATTTATGTTTAACATTTTGAAACACTAAAATAATTCAATAAGCTTGAAAATGTCTGTCTACTCACTCTGTAAGGCTGCACTGGGAAAACCGAAGGAAACTGGCCCGGTGTGTGATACTTCCGTCCGATATTCTGAAACTCTTTGGGCAACTGGTACTCGGACGTGATCTTGCAGAAGTGATGGATGCTCATCTTCTGCTTCTTCTTCTTCTTCTGCGTGTGCTCCTCCTCTGGATCTCTGTCATCCTCCTCCTCGACTTCCTCCTCTTCCTCCTTCTTCTTGGTGGGCGCCCATGAGGACAGGAAGGAGACGGAGGTGTTGTAGACGTTGACGCGGGGTCCGGTGTACTGGGTGGGGAGCTGTCGGTCTAACAGGTCCTTCTGGACCCCGTCCACCTTCACCAGGTCCTCGTACGTCACGTTCTTGGGCGCCAACAGGTCCCGCCATGCCTGTGGGGAAATAATAATAATAATAATAATAATAATAATAATAATACATGTAATAATAATATTATGCTTAGATTTATCTAACTATTCATGAACATTACGAAAATGCATTGAATCTATCGGCCAATTATATTTTATATTTGTTTCCCTCCTCCGACATCAGAGTTCCCTAAAAAAAATCTGTGAACCAATTTATTAAAAATAAAAGTCCTGATAAAATAATAAATAAAAATTTTAAAAAATAAAAAAATAATAATAATGATAATAATAAAAATAAAAATAATAATGATAATAATAATAATCAGCATTTATACTGCACCAAATACACGCTCAAAAGCATGCTCATAGCACTAAATTATTACGTTGTTGTGCCCTCAATTCCCTGGGGGTGGGTGTGTGTGTATGCAGCCCAAGCTGCCATGTGGGAAGGGGGAAATCGTTAGACGAGGCAGGCGTCTGATACTGCGTACATACCTCATTGTACTTTGTATCATATTTGGATTGGAGTTTTCAGACGTTACTTTTCCCAACATGATCATGGTAGGACGCACTGTCTGTATTGAGCTCACAGGTTTATTGCAACACTCGGCTTTACAGGTGTTGCATACTTCCAGACATCTAGCACTGAATGTTGCAGTAAACCTGCTAGTTCCGATTGGTACTGATAGACCCAAAGATGATAACTGCATTGTCATGGTACAGACAACACATCCTGTCATGATCACGGCAGAAAGGTAACTTTCGTGAACGATGATGCCGGGCTACCGGGATGGGATTTGAACCCGGGGCTTTTGGTTCCGAAGTTTAAGCATTCTACCATTGTACTATATGTACTACCCACGACACACCAAGCATGATGAACATTCATAACACAAGTTCTGCCAACAACAAGCATGCATGGCAACATACTATTGTGATCTCACTGGAAAACAAGTCTGGGGTCTGGGGGGGCTACAATCTGCAAGCCAAGTCAAATGAAAATAAATTGACCCCTGGATATTTAAATCAGCGGATGTCTGCGGATCTGCGGAAAATGTGTGGATCTGAGTATGGCAATTCATGACATCCTGTTCTTCCAACATCCTAGCCCCGAGATTATGAAACTTTTTAAGTATGATTTCATGTTCAAGCTCACAATTTACATGTTGTTTTATGAACAAAATGTTGAGTTAAGTTGTACTCAGAAAGGTTTTGTAATCTCTGGACCTGGCCTACCTGTTGTATGTCTATGCCATCTGACTGTACTCCATCCATCACTTCCTCTACTACTTCCTCTTCCTCATCCTCCTCCTCTTCCTCCTCCTCTGTGGTCGTGATGGTCAATGGAGGTGGAACGTTGGGCATGACAAGCTCAGACATCGCCACCTGATGCGAGAGACAAGCATGACAGATTCAATTCACAGCAAGAAAATTAACCAAGAACAATCAAAATCAGAATTTTATTTCTAAAAATTATATAAAATGTCTGTGAATCTTCACATAGCTGTTTTTTTAGTTCTCAAAATGTAAAAGAAAATAGGTGGATCTTGATGCAATTCATTAATTTTCTATTTCCCCACAAATGTTTACAAAAAAAAAAAAGATAATTCTCATACGGTTGTCTTTTAGTTTACCCAATGTTAAAATATTTTGTAAAATAATCCCTATACATGTATTTATATTTAACTTTTTAATATCAATGGCCGTACTGCGACATGATGCACAGAGCGCACATTACTCAGCCTTGGCGTGTACTTCTTGGTGAATCTTTTACTTCTCTCAATTGAAAAATAATAAATTCTGTGAATCTTCAAGTAGGTAAAATGTAATAGGAATGATTAAAGATACATTCAGATGTCAAGGAAAGACACAACAAAATTTGTAATTACCTCCCCTTTTTCAGTCGCAGACTTGTCTGGAAGATAAATAATATGCAGCGATATATGTAAAAATAGTTGGAAACTAGATGAATAGCATTGCTAGCATATGTTGCCTATTTATTAACATGGGAGAGATATTGAAGTGCCACTTCCATGAGCTAGATAGCAATTTACTAGCCATTGTAAAAAACATTGGAGGAATACTTTACAATTTTTATTTTGACATTTTTTTGGTACATTTTATTTTTACATAAAATCAAAACATATTTTTAAATATGTAAAAACTGTGCTTCTATAAACAAATACTGTACTTCTACTCAGAGCAGGTAGTAAAATACATACAGTCCTACCATAATATATTGATTGCACAAACAATATAATTTTACTTTTGTCCATTTAAGTTTTTATGATTATTTCTTTTCTTTTAATTTTTCTATTTAATTGAATGACATTTTTCTTTGAATCCTGTAATCTATTAAGGAATCTATTAAGGAATGCTTAGGAATGTGAAGTTATTCACCTGCTGTAACCTCATCTTCTTCTGGTATGATATCAGGAACACTCAAGTCCCCCTTCACTCGATCTATAGAATATATACATACAATATTCACAAACTCATAAAACAGTAACATTTTAAAACTAATTATTATCATAAATATGGCCCTGGCCCTGAGATTACGAAACTCTTCTGAGTACATTTGTGTGCTAAACTCATGTGCTATGCTAAAAAACCTGATGTTTTATGAACAAAATTCTGAGTTGAGTATGAAATCGTACTCTCATAAGGCTTGAAATCATACTTTCATAAGGCTTGAGGTTATGAAACTCAAATTTTGATGGGGATTTGGTAACAAAACTTTGAGTTGAGCATGAAATTGTACTTAGAAAAGTATAGTAACCTTGGGGTTGTATGAATTTAAAGGCATATCATGACAAATTTCAATATTTTTAACTTTCATATAATTTTGTATTATATATTAATATTACATTTGTGTGGCATAAGACACCTTCAATAGTGTTCCTCCTACAATATGCTGGCAAGGAGAATTTGATGTTACTGCCCTACAAATAAATGTTTCTGTATGTACCACTATATCTGTCCTCAAGACTAAGAAACTCTTTAAGGATGATTTCATGCTGAAGATAAAGTATTATATGAGTTAAGCATGGAATCGTACTAAAAAGAAAATCATAAATGTCGAGACCTGGTTGTTGTTTCTGCACAAATCAAAAATAATTCCCTGTTGCATTAGCAATCTAAGATTTTAAAGTAAAGTTTCTATGTTCAGTTAATGCATGTATGTACAATTTCTACGTTCAGTTAAGAATCTACTTATGGATAGTCCACATTACCCAGTACTAGTATTTTAGGAAATAACAACATCCAAAAGATATTGTGTGGTGAAGAAAACATACATTGACTCTGAAATAAACTATGTGGAAATAACAAAGGTTAGTGCAAATAAATAGTAGTACGTAATTAGTAAAACAAATAACAGTGAATATAGTCAAACAAACAAATAACAGTGATTAGTCAAACAAATAACAGTGATTAGTCAAACAAATAACAGTGATTAGTCAAACAAATAATGGTAATCAGTAAATACAGATATAAGTGATTAGTAAAACCTACAATAATACTTATAGAAGTGTGTGAACATTTATAAATCATAAATTACATTTATTAAAATATATTGAAATATATCAAATACATGTACTAGTAATTGTCAAGTAATGTACTAGTTTTCATCTAATTGTAACATGTAGTCTACAGTAGGAGACAGCTAATTTCTATGGTTCTCTATGCATGTTATTTTATCATAATAGCTAGCAATATAGAGGGGATACTTGGACAATGAATTATGATCAATTAATTATGAACATCCCATGGAGATTAACATAGGATAATGAATTATGATAAATCCATAAGAATCTAATAGTAATAATGAATGAATTATGATCAACCCACGAGATTAATGAATACTGAATAGTTATCAAGCCATGGACATGAGAATATAGACTAATAGTAATGAATAAAATAATGAATGAATTATGACCAACCCCATGATATTGTAGTAAATAGTGAATTATTATCAACCTATGAGAATTTCGAGAATAAAGAATTATTATCAACCCAGAGAATACAGTAATAATTTTTGTTTTTGATATATTAGGGGAATCTAGTGAATATTGTGGTAGAATAAAACTGACTTACAAATATTTCTCATTGGTGGAACAGTCTTATGTGCTTAAAGTGAACAAGATAAACAACTGAATAACATGCATGTAAATTACTGTAGATAACATTTACCACAGTGTCCGGGGTTGATTTGAAAATCTGCAATGTTAAAGGTAGCTGTGTGATCCCCTGAAAATTAAAGAGTTTACCACCTTTAACATTTGGTCTATGGAGAATGACCCCCTTATTATTGCCTTTATTTCGAACACTGTACCTTGTAAATACATCTATCAGCCATGTTTACGGAAATGCGCAAATGTAAGCGCAGACGTATTTCCTGCTTTAAAGCAAATTATTATTATTTTTTTTTAAATTTAAATTTAAATTATTTAAAAAAAAATTATTTTAAATTTTGATATGGGGTCCACGTTAGACCCTGTGTTGTATCCGAATCTGCGGTGCATCGAAGGGCATTATATCGAGGGAGCACTGTAGTACTTTAGTAATCAGACGTATGGTATACATGATACATAATTTCTGCCGGACCAAGACTGATAACTTATTGGTATGGCTGAGAAATTTCCCCTTTCTAGGTATATACTTGTTTGTTAATTTGTCATTGATAGCATTAATAATTTAATATTATTTTTCAGTGCTGGTTAAATTTTTTCACAAGGTTCAAACACAACATGCAATTATCAGATTGACTGGGATTAACAACACATGCATAACACACACAGCACTTCCAAATAATTCCCCAACTACCAGTGACTATATTCCATTCAAATCATTGAATTCTTGCTATGGAGGAGTGTATTGATGTTAATTAATTAATTAAATAATAATAATAATAATAATAATAATAATATTACAGAACACTATGTATACATGGCAATGCAGATATCATCCTTGGTCTGTTAGTACCAGCTGGTGCTTGCAGGTTTACTGCAACATTCAGCGCTACAGATGTTTCGGGCTTTATACTGTCCTAAACTGACAAGACATGATATAAGTGAAAGAATCTTGAAAGTGGCTCTTATCACATTAAAAAAAATGCAAAAGAAAAAGAATATGATTTCATGGTCAAGGTGGAATGTTATGTGGAGATTTGTGAACAAAACTTTCAGTTGAACATGAAACAGTATTCAAAAGTGTGTTGTTTTTTATATATTTTTTTAAATTGGGGTTTAAAGTCGCTTTCTAGAATCTTTCACTAACATCACGACTTTGTCAGTTTTGGGCAGGAGGAAACCTGCAACATCCGTAGCGCTGAATGTTGCAGTAAACCTGCGAGCACCGGCTGGTACTGACAAGACCAAGGATGATAACTGCATTGCCACTCTACAGTCAGTGCATCCTATCAATATCGCGTCAGAAAGGTAACTTTCGCCAACATTGATGCCGGGCCCCCGGGATGGGATTTGAACCTGGAATCTTTGGCTCCGAAGTCCAATGTTCTACCACTGCGCTACATCCCGCCCCCAAAAGTTTTGTAATTCAGGGCCTAAGTTTCATTGCAATATCTTTATTAATTTGGAAAATATGATTAAAAACAAGATTTAAATCAGTAATTCATCACTACCAACAATATCTTCAAAGATTTGAATGGAACATAGCACTCTTGGTAATCATGGAATCATCGTCATATGGAATTGACCACAAACACGATCCATGTATGTACCCGGGTCCTCGTCGTCGAGGAACATTTCCTGGTCCGACGTCGGGGACGGTATGGAGACGCCAACGTCACTGAGTAGTGGCGTGTCCTCCTTCATACTATCATAATCTTCCTCTACGTTTAGTCAAAAATACAACAAACAGTGACAGAAATTGCCTAGCAAATGATAAGATTGGGTATGGCTTAAAGACCTGGGGGCCTATTCTCGAAACCTTCCTACGATCGCAAGACAATCTTAGCGATTCTTATAGTATGGCTATGAACTGTTCTTAGGCTAAGAAGTTTGTAAGAACATTTCGAGAATAGGCCCCCCCTGGGTATCGTTTCTCGAAGCTCTCATATCTACTACGAGACCATAAGGACTCTCGTAGTGATCTCTAATATTTTGGGATCGTATACTTACGAGAACACTATGGTCTCATAGTGGATATGAAAGCTTCAAGAACTGATACCCTGTTCAGACAGCTAACATGTTTACTGCAGCGGTTCCCAATAAGTTTTCACCGCAATGGATCGCTCCTTATATACAAACACATAAATTCTTCACACTGAAACTGCGCAGGTAACCGCTCTGCAGTCACAAAAAACAATGGAAAACCATGCATTTAAACCATTGCTGCTGTTGCAAGCGTTAGGTCTGAACATGTCTTATAGCAGCACAGAAGGGCTTCAGTACTTTTGATGACATTTTCTTTCACAATTTTGGACGACTTTTAGCTGATCGTATAAAAAACAAACCACAAAAAAAAAAATCATCAAAAGTACTGAAACCCTCCTCGGCTGCTAACTAAAAATCTACAAAGATGACATCACTAAACAAGCTAATAATCTGTCTGGGTTTAAAATAATAAACTAACTTAAAGAAGAAGCTATAAAAGGTTAAACTAACAATGTAAAAATGAACTAAAGCTATGGTTAAAACTAACAATGTAAAATAGACTAAATAAAGGATTAAAAAGTTTTTAAAATATATTTTTAAAAGATTCTTACTCAAATGTGGTTCTGTAAATAAGAGACAAAGACAATATTATTTTTAAATATGGAACAATATCAGAATATATGAAAAATATCATTAATTATTTTCCTAATAATAATTATAGTATTTTACCAGACATTATTTACCTTTAGTATCATTAGAAGTTTCTCTTTCAGCCCCACCTAAAATGCAAAGAAAAACATATTGATATCATACTGCAAATTTTATGAATGCTTCGAAATATGCAGAAAAAAATACAAAACAGCATGATCTTATTGAAAATTACTATCATCAACATGTATCAATATGTATAGTGTGCAATATCTTCTGAACAATAAGGCATAGTTGTTCATGTTTCTCCTCCCAAAATAAACAGAACTGCCATTTTCATAAATGTCATCAACAATAGCTAAAGGCATAATATCCCAGTTGATAGGCCTGTATAATGGACAAACAAATTTCGATCTGAGACTATAACTATGCTTGATTTATACACCAAAAAGTTGTTATTTACTAATGTAATATAGGGAACGTTCCGATATTTATCTTGTCTTTGATGCATCAACTGAACTATGAAGGAATTGCGAGAAAACATTGCCGTTGCATATTATATGTTTAAGTCATACCACTGAGTTATGTCCTCTTGCATTGACATAATGAAGCAAATAACAATACGACCATATTCAGGTTGCCTATCAGTAGACTACAGGGGGTTGTAGTAGTTTTTGGAAGTACAAACATGATTTTATTTATGTATGTCAAGTGAATGTATTTTGCAGTTGTAGCTAAGTACTAGTCCAAAACAACCATAAATGTCTGTGATATTATGCCTTTAAGGGATTTTATTTGGTGGTTTATAACCTATAAGTAAACTAATAATGCCTACTCGTCAACCTCGCTTATACTGACAATAAAAATTCGCCTTCGTGTTACAATCTCCGTTGTCCCATTTGTACATGTTATCGACCAAACGATAGGCCATGCAGTTTTGTAACGGAAACATCCAATTCGGCTCGCCTTCGTGCCAGTAGGTAGTGCCATCTTCAATTCGTCGTCCGTCTTCCCAAACCCACGTTAGTGATTTACTGTATCCTCCGATCCAAGTGTAGAGTCCCTCTGCGTTTTCTGAAACAGAAAGTCAGAACATAATTTGTCCTTTTCTTTTCTTTTTTGCTTATTCAATATAATATGCACGGGCAACGTTTCCTCGCAGTTCCTTCATAGTTCAGTTGATGCATCAAAGATAAATAGCGGAACGTTCCCTATATTCATATAAGTACATCAGTAAATAACAACTTTGGGGTGGATAAATCAGTCTCAGATTGAAATTCGTTTGTCCATTATACAGGCCTATCAACTGTGATATTGATGCCGTTAGTATAGGCCTACTATAAAATGTAAACTTTCTCATGTACGTGGTGGATGGACGTTTCGTACCCGGACGTTTCGTACCCTGACGTTTTGTTCAACGGACGTTTCGGACTCAATTAGTGTAACCTGCACGGTAATTGCTAATTCCACGACACAATCTATTAACAACAATTATATGTATAGTTTCACTATATTACCATTTCTCTACTTTCACAATAATACCGTTTATTTCGTTTCACTATATATCGGTTAACTATTTACACCATATTACCAGTTATCTATATATAGTTTAACTATATTGCCGTTTCTTTTGTATCACTATATTGCCGTTTGTTTCGTAAGCATACGTTGGGTTATATTCAATAAAAAGATATAAAGTATTTACCATTAAGAAATATCACACCACACATGCTCTTAAATGCATATTTAACCACTGTATTTGCAAGTCTAAACACCTTGCTATCGCCTGAGATCCCCTGAAACGCGTGGCTAATTGTCAGACAAATAGTAATATTAATAATAAGCGCAAAAAACAAACAAACTAGAAAATAGAAATTGAAAGAAAAATGAAAACAAAGTTAGCAATTAAATGGCCATCAGTTTCAGACGATGTAAATGCCCTTATACACCAGAGGTGAACGATTTATCAATGAACAAAATTCTATCCAAATTTGCGAATTTCGCTTTTTGGTATGCAAGCATACTGTATAAATAGTATAAATACATTATATGGTTCTACCTCAGAATGTAAATCGCCGAGTTTGTCGCCGCGAAATCGCCTCTGGTGTGAAAGAACCTTAACGCTTACCTCCATTGTTCACTGTATTTTGGAAAAACCTGTGGATGGATGGGTTATCAACGAAGAAGAGAGACGAGTCCCGGGCGGCGCATGACTTCTTTGCTCCATCCCAAGACTTTGGTTGTTTGGATTTCCGGTAGCACAATCCTATGAGTTGGGAGTATTGGAAACTATCCTTACGGCACGCCTTGTCTGTGAATAAATGTAGACGCTAGGGGCCTGCTCCTTTCTAGTTGTAATGTCTGTTCGTTCTGTCCGACGCATGCGCAGTTACCAAGGATCAACACCGCAGAGTGTAACTGCGCATGCGTCGGACAGAAAGTACAGTGAGTGAGTGAGTGAGTGAATTATTGTGTTACGTCACGGGCGGGAATCTTTCACCCATAGGTGACGACCATAGTATTACTCAACATTAAGATTACAAATTAAACATGCAAGAACATGACTTAAGCATGGAAAGCCATGCAAAAAAAACACAAGAATTAACATGTAGAACATACAGCTAGCATGGGCGTAGCTTCCTATACGCAGTGTACTCACGTGAGTACACTTTTTTAAGGACATAAATTAAAATTATGTTAT
>JAUTBV010105557.1:4925-15096 GCA_032361325.1 Lepetodrilus fucensis | reverse complement strand
AATATGTAAACAAACCCGTAATATTGTATGCATTTAACATTCATTTTGCATACTCAAGTACTATCGTGATACTATCGTGATACTATCGTGATACTATCGTGATACTATTGTGATACTATTGTGATACTATTGTGATACTATCGTGATACCATCGTGATACTAAAATGTCATGTACATTTGCGTAATCTCTGGGCCATGACAGCTTTAATTTCAATTTTCAACGTGAAACAAACAAAAATCTAGAAAATGTTTCATGGCCTTGTTCAGAGGTTGTCTGTCTCGATAAACTAGGATGCTACACCAAGACGTGCAGTAATTTCAAGCTGTGGTTCGAGGGTCACATGTATTTGTGAATTTGGCACATGAATGAAAAATGATGAGCAAGTCTTTTAGGAGTGTTAGACATTCCCTGGCAAATTACAGATTCCTTGTCGACCAGCTTTCCGTGTTGTTCGCGTTCTAGCCAAGACGACAAAATTTGCAATGGAAACTACTGCAAATAATCCGCAATCATTTTTATGAATTCCGTCAACAATCATTGTTTACTGCCATTGATGCCACAACCCTATTCAAATTTTTTCCTCAAATATCAACAATGAAAAGCCTGGTCAAGTTACATGACGGCTCCTAAGTCAATGGAGCCTTCTAAACACCTCGTAAGCTGTGTGAACTCTGGGCTCCTCAGTGAGAAATATGATCCTACAGTGAGACTTGCACAATGGGAAGTGAGACATGCAATTTGTGATGTGAGACATGGAGATTGTGATGTCTCAGCAGGTTGTGATGCGAGACGTGCAAATTGCGATGTGTGATATGTGTGGTGAGATATGCAGATATGCAGAAGAGACATGTATATGTGGGCATTGGGATGTTGGATTAGGATGCGAGACATGCAGATTGTAATGTGAGACATGCAGATTGTAAGTGAGACATGCAGGTTGTAATGTGAGATATGTAGATTGTGATTTGAGACATGTATATTTTAATTGTGAGACATGCAGATTGTAAAATTGTGAGATATGTAGATTGTGATGTGAGATATGTAGCTTGTGATGTGAGATATGTAGATTGTAATGTGAGATATGTAGCTTGTGATGTGAAGTGATTGTAAGTGAGACATGAAGATTGTGATGTGACATATGTACATTTGGATTTTAGACATGTAGATTGTGATGTGAATCATATAGATTGTGATGTGAGACATGTAGATTGTGATGCGAGGCATGTAGATTGTGATGTGAGACATGTAGATTGTGATGTGAATCATGTATTGGATTTGAGATCTCTAGATTCTAAGTAAGATGTTGATTGTTATGTGAGATGTAGATTGTGATGTGAGACATGTAGATTGTAATGTGAGATATTGAGATTGTTATGTGAGACATGTAGATTACGATGTGATACATGCAGATTGCACAGTTGTAATGTGAGACATACAAGTGAGATATTTGTAGATCTGTGTGTAAGACATGTAGATTGTGATGTGAGACATGTAGATTGTGATATGAGACATATTATGTGAGGCATGAAGATTGCACAGTTGTAATGTGAGACATACAAGTGAGATATCTGTAGATCTGTGTGTGAGACATATAGATTTATCAGCATGATAAGAGACATTTCAGTAAGATAAGAATCTGAGATGCACAGATTGTGTAACAAGACAACATGCCCTACATTTCCATAATGCAAACACATGTTATTTTAATGTTTGTATCATTGAAATCTCTGTCAGCGATCGATTGAGTGGTTACAGAATATTCCCCAGAAATTAACAGTGATTAGTCAGTTGAAGGCATTAACTCTGTATGTTGCAACTGTGGATGAAGGAATTACAGAAAACACAGACACATACCATTTCAATATTTCTGCAAGCACCTGCTGGGTACTGACAAACCAATATGCACTGCAACATTACAAATAGTGTATCTTATCATGATCACGTCAGAAAGTTCATTTCCACAGATACTGATGATGTCGGGCAGGTTCAAACTCGTGACCGTTGTCTAACAAATCTGACGACATACCACTGTGCTACTATCTGCTTGATGGTTAAACAGTGACGTACAGAATTAATCACAGTTGTTATCGATCATTAACCCTCTCCCTGCTGGATTAGGCATATATTCTGCTCTTTATGGCATTGCCAATTGCATTCAGTGTGTAGAGGGTTAATCAGGTAAGTGTGTTCCATAAAGTAAACTGTAATATGCTTAAATGAAATAGACTTAAAAGACATGTTTCATGTCGCCATGCATTGAACACAAAACCATATCAAAATCCAAGCACATCACAGATCGTTTACACATAGTTGCATTTTCAAAGTCAATAATTGGGGAATTTACACAGCAACCCTTATGTTGTTTGATATTGAAACCTAGAATATTTCTTTGATATTAAAAATATATATATAAGTAAAGTGGTGTACTAACGTAAAAGGGATTTGGGGGCAACAGAGATCATATATCATGTTTTCATCAGATGACAATTCGATCAACATGATTAACCCTAAAAGTACCAAAATGATGTGACCTTGACGTACTTTGTGGTTCGAGTTCAGACTAAAGCAGCAATTTATCAGCATTATGGAATCGCACAGAACAAGATCATTGTAGAAAAGAAGTGACGATCGATATAATAGTTACTGATAGGTGGCGCTGCCAGCACTCGTCGCAACATGAGTGGCAGAATTAGTTTTTGCCTTTGAGATAAGTTTCATAATCTCATAATCTGACAAACACAAATGAAGCATTCATAAGGTAAAATAAACAACTATAGATGTGTGCGGTTGTTATTTTTTGTCAGGGGCTTAGACGCTGGTTTCAAGATTATATCGCTTGTATCATGGCTTGTCAGACATTGACAGGAGGTAACTTGCAACACTGACAGAACTAAGATTATTAACTTATTTTGTACTGTTTTCTGATTGCGATATTTTTAATAACCCATTATTGATAACAATTTGATATACAAATATATACAAATAACATATGCATTTAACTTTAAATGTCTTTTATCAAGAACAGGCGACACTATTTTGAAATCCACATTTTGAATTCAGACAGATCAAATTTCCATCATGAGATAACAAAATGTTTACTTATCTTAAAGTATGAGCCTACCTACATGAATACATATAGCATGTGTTGTGTAAATATGAATATGAATATGTTATGTTCTTGGGACAATTGTATTTCTTTGAACATGTTGAATATGTATAAACTTGTTTTATTATTGTTTTATTACAATAAATTATAATTATGATACAATAAAACAATAACTGGTTACTATTGCATATTTATTTCTGTTTTACCCACAAGCTTAGTAATAATGATAATAATGATAATAATAATAATAATAATAATAATAATAATAATAAATAATAATATAATAATATAATGATATAATAATAATAATAATAATAATTATGATACAATAAAACAATAACTGGTTACTTTGCATATTTATTTCTGTTTTCCAAGCTTAGTAATAATGATAATAATAATAATATAATAATATAATAATAATAATAATTATTATTATTATTAACACAAAATCATAACAATAATAATTATTATTATTATTATTTATTATTATTATATATTGATCATAAATAACAGCAATAATACTGATATTATTATTAGTTATTGTTGTTGCTGCTGCTATTGGGATTTCGATCCGCTTTCAAAATTCTTTCACATAAATGTCATAGCTTAGCAGTTTAGGGCACAGGAGGAAAGCTGCAACATCGTAGCACTGAACGCTGCAGTAAACCTGGTAAACCTGCAAGCACTGGGTAGTAGTGACAGTCTCCATGGTTATGCAGTATTCTTTATCTCATAAGATAAAAACGTTGGCTACACAAGAGCAAGATGACCATATACACTGCTATAGCAGGGATAATAACTAACTTTAAAACGTACTTGCCCGAATAATGATACAAATAACAAATGTTTACAAAAGACATGAATTTCTACTCGGTCTTAGGATACCTTTAGCGTTGGGGGAAATGGCTCGGGCGAGTGGGCGAGTGTTAATTGCGAACCCTGTATAGTTAACCATGGCTATCGTGGCTATGCAATATTCTGAAATGCACATTTTCAGATTCTTTAAAGTTGAAAGCATGACAGGAATCTTTTCATCAACAAGAGCAGTTAAACAGGTTGCTATTGCATCGTGACTCAAACCTTCAAGGCCGTCGGTCCTGTAATTTATTCACGATGCATTCCGATACCTGTTTTAACAATTCTCCTAACTAACAAATAAGTACACGTCTACCACAGGCATCTATAGGGTCGTTCGTCTAATTAATACAGTCGCGGCCCCGGTCTGTATGACCTGAATTCATTGAGGCTTTATTTGGGTACCGTAGTCTTAAATATTTTATTGTTGGATGGTCAGTTTTACGAAGGGATTGTATCTGTAGAATCGTTATTCATTCTGCATGGTTTAGACCTATGGAATGTAGGACTACAATTCCTTTGTGAATCTGGGCCAGTGGCACTCTTGCATGAAGCTCTTCTGATCGTAAATCATAGAACAATAGAACTTTTGTATAGATCTATCTTTGATCATTACGAGAGTGTTATGGTCTCTTAATGGATACGAGAGCTTTGTGAAAGTAATCTTCAGGAAAGTAGTTTATGTAGGTAATGAAATGTCACTCGTTCGTCATTTAATGTAAAAGTGCATTTAATTTAACCCTGTTCATGCTGGAAGCAACCAGAGATGCCCTAAATAGCCATGTCTGTGCCTAATCCAGCAGATATAGGGTTAAACTGTCATTATGCATACTACTACTGGTAGTTCATCTTGTTCATTTAAATTTTGAAGTAAACTGATACAAATAAGAAACTTGTACTGTAATTAACCTTATTTCTAACTTAATTGTTGATGTCCCAGTTGGGATTTATTCTGGATGCCGAAATAACTTTTAAATAAAATTAATATTCACTACTGTATAATACAAGTATGAAGTTATTTCAATGGTTGATAAACTGGTTGGTAATTTTTAGGGGAAATATACTTTAGCAGATGGTTAATCCTGAAGTTGACTGTTAGGGGGCTATTCCAACAATGTGGAATACTTCAATGTTTTTCTAATTAATCCCTATTAAAACATGATAGCTGGGTGTGTTACCATTGGCAATGGGTTGTATGACAAATAAAGGCAATTAGTAACATGTTGTTATTTGATACATACATCTACCGGTAATATATATAAACCTTTTTATATATATATATATATATATATACATATATACATATTGTAATTACCCTAATAGTTTGAACACTTAAATTAATAACTTAAAATAAAAATAATTCCTACCCTAAAGATACGAACATGACATATTTATTTTCAAATTGTCATTTTCTAATTATGTGCACACAATACATTTTTTCAACAAAAATTAAGAAAAAAAATTGTTTTTAAAAGTCCTTAATTTATTTACAATTTAATTTACAACCATATTTAGTACTTTAATTTGGTTGTCCCTAATTATACGAACATTGGTCATTTTCGATTTTCGTAGTTTTCTAATAATTCAATCAGCTATAAATTTTATTATTTTATCCTGTTCAATTTATTAGTGTACCTATTATGCTTATGGTATCGCTTTCATCAATGTTATAGTACAGTATTCTTGATTATAAACCTCCAGTCATATACACATGTTACCACAAGAGACTATTGACTGTACCTCTCAAATTTATGGCTTATATATACAGTTCACTTATAAACTAGTATAAGTTTTATTCTATACATATTCTTAAAAGTGTATTTGCATACTACGTAGTGAATGGTAAATGGATATTACTTATCTATCAAGTGTTCAACACTTCAGAAGCTCGAGATGGAAATAATTTTCACAAAATAAAATTTCCCTTCAGATTGGTGTGACATTTTTAAAATACAGAATGTCGTAGTTCATCTCTTGAATAACACAGCCCAAATAAAACATGTGTTGTTCATCTATTATCCAACAAAACATGTGTTCATCCTAATATGGTGCCCAAATAAAACATGTTCAAAACATGTTCTTCCTACTATAATATTGCCTGTCTTATTTAATAATTGTCCTACAAAACACATTCTGTCCTTCATAGATGTGTCCTTCATAGATGTGTCCTTCATAGATGTGTTCTTATTATACTAGTAATTGTCCTACAAGACATACTCTTCCTACTATAGTATCCTTCATAGATGCGTTCTTATTATAATTGTCCTACAAGACATACTCTTCCTACTATAGTGTCCTTCATAGATGCGTTCCTATAATAATTGTCCTACAAAACACATTCTGTCCTTCAAAGATATGTCCTTCATAGATGTGTTCTTATTATAATTGTCCTACAAGACATACTCTTCCTACTATAGTGTCCTTCATAGATGTGTTCCTATAACAATTGTCCTACAAAACATATTGTTCCTATGTTCCTACTATTATTGTCCTACATATAGATGTGTTCTTAGTATAATTGTCCTACAAAACATATTCTTCATACGATATTGTCCAAAGATGCGTTTTTCTTATTATAATTATCCTATAAAACACAATTATTCTTACTATATTGTCCTTCATAGATATGCTGTCATAATATATTATAATGGTCCTACTAAACATATTACATGTATTCCTACTATACAATATTGTCCTTCATAGATGTGTTCTTTTTATTACAATAGCTCTACAAAACATCTTCTTTATACAATATTGTCCTTCTAAGATGTATTCTTATTATTATTATTATCCTATAAAACATACTCTTCCTACTATATTATTGTTCTTCATTAAGTTCATAGATGTATTCTTATAATAACATTTTCTTCCTACTACTGTACTGCATAGCATATCATGTCTCTCAACTACCCTAGCCTGGCTATGGTATAGTATAGTTATAGGTTGTAGTACATATAACATGGTAGGTGTGTCCTTGCTTTCTCTACTAGCAAGCCATTAGCATGCACACCTGTGTACCAGCTATCCATTACCTATACAAATTAGGTTTAAGTATATATGAAGAGTTTAAGTGAGTGATTTGCTTCCTCATTCAGATGTTGTGAGTGTGTATGCTGTCAAGCATCTCCATACATATACTACTTACATGCTGCATATATGACATATACAAATACTGTTCATACTTGTGTGTGTGTGTGTGTGTGTGTGTGTGTGTGTGTGTGTGCTGTGTGTGTGTGTGTGTGTGTGTGTGTGTGTGTGTGTGTGTGTGAGAGAGAGAGAGAGAGAGAGAGGGAGTAGTATGATTCAACAGGTGTATCATGAATAAGGCAAACGTATGAAAATGTGTTGTTGTTGTTGTTAATAATAATAATAATAATAATAATAATATTATTATTATTATTATTATTATGCATATATGCAAATGTATGCAAATATATGCAACTGTGTTACATTGTAATCTAATGTAACCTACTCTATAAATGCATTATTATTAGTAGTAGTACCATATTATGTGGAGAGTTCAGAGCCTATTTTCATTTAAATTAAATATTAAAAAATGGCAATTAACACTGTCATTGGTCCAACTTCAGAAATGAACCTTTAAAAAACCAAAGGCAAAGCTTACCTTTATTTCTTCTCCACAAAAGAAAGCCTATTACACCTAGTACGAGTGCCACAACCACCAGCGTCCCGAAGATAGACCCCACCACGATGCCAGCAACATTGGGCTGTTCTGCACAAGATTGTGCTGCACAGTATTCAACTAATATGACAATAATACACAAGCACTTATAACAAGCTTGCATCTTTAGTAGAACCATTGCTCGTCAGTGACAACGGCCTATCCACTGCCTATAGTTGACAGGCAAGCTCACACGGCGCATCTGTACCGCGTACGTCCTATATCCAGCGCTAGCTAGCCTTCCACTCGCACAATCAACGCTAAGGTAAATCCAGGTAGAACTCGCAAATCAGCTGCTAATTTTACATGCGTTGTCTTGCTAATTAGATAAGATTCTCCGTCGTCAGTGAATTGTGTCTTGGCGTTGAAGTCCAACTACAGGTATCCTTGTTGGTTATAAGAATATAAAGCGACGCCAAGAAGCTTTTGCGTGTAACGTTGAGGAGCTCTCGAGACTACAGGTAGAACACAGCTAGCGATGTGTAGCTTCATGTATAACTGTTTCTGGTATGCGAGAGCTTGCTTCTGTCATAGCTCACTACACACGTGTAGATCCGAGCTGGTCAGCTAAAAATAAACCGCTGTCCATCCTACCCCCCTCAACCAGTCCTGGGACAACTCACACAGGTATACGACCAAGATGCTTGCGGATGAATGCAGTCCTTTTACCTGTCTACGCTATTCAACATCTCTCGACAACGCAGCCATTCAGTTTTCGTACGTTTCGCTCAGAATAGTATATTGATTTTTTTTTTTTGTCAACAAAGGTAGATAAGTCACATTCCACAATTCTGAAGTTCAAGGTACGAATGTCATTGAAATTGCGTACAGGTATAGAACATGTCAATGGAAACTTCCTCTCTCGGGGGGAGGATAACTTCCTCCTCTGTGTGTGTGTCTGTGTGTGTGGGGGGGGAGGGGGGGGGGGGATAACTTCCGCCGGGGGGCCGGGGAATCTAAGGGGCGTGGTTCCGGAAGGCTGAACCATGAAGTAGAGAGGAATTTCTTTATTCTTTGTGACGTGTAGGTACTACACTATAGGCTTATAAACTTCTCATCCTACACCTATGCTGTAGGCCTAATGCGCTCTTAATTGAAGAAAAGGTCGCCGTCTTAAAAAATAGGTAGGCCTACACTGAAGTTTGAAAGGTCTTTTAAATCTTTCCGACAATGGACCATGTGTGCAGTATAGCGTAATTATAGAGACCGTATTCATACACGCAAATAACAGGATGACGAATATGCAACAAGTGTATGTAATAATGGTGTGTGTGTCTGTGTGTGTGTGTCTGTGTGTGTGTCTCTGTGTGTGTGTGTCTGTGTGTGTGTGTGTCTGTGTGAGTGTGTATGTCTGTGTGTGTGTGTGTGTGTGTGAGTGTGTCTGTGTGTGTGTGAGTGTGTCTGTGTGTGTGAGTGTGTCTGTGTGTGGGTCTCTGTGTGTGTGTGTGTGTGTGTATGTAGGTGTGTGTGTGTGTGTGTCTGTGTGAGTGTGTCTGTGTGAGTGTGTGTGCGTGTGTCTGTGTGTGGGTCTGTGTGTGTGTGTGCGCACGCGCGTGTGTGTCTCGGTGCGTGCGTGCGCGCGCGTGTGTGTATGTATGTGTGTGAGAGAGAGAGAGAGAGAGAGAGAGAAAGTGAGAGTTAAAATCAGAGTTAAAATCAGATCCAAAACTAACATCTCTCGTGCATGTCATTAGAAAAAAAGGATGTCAAAATATTTAAGGTACGATACGAAATTTGATTTTAATTAGATTTGATTGCGTTGTAGTATATATAGTAGTATATACCCTAGTAGTAGATGCAGCAGAAGTAGCATGCATGTAGTATAATAATAGTAGTAGTAGTAGTAGTAGTAGTAGTAGTAGTAGTAGTTAGTAGTAGTTAGTAGTAGCAGCAATAGTAGCAGCAGCAGTAATATATTAGTAGTAATGACAGTATGATTATAACACTATTGAATGTTTATATTTCATAAACACTTCGAATAACCTACGCATAAATACATATGCTTTCCCGGTATACTCCAATGTTGAGAGAACACATTTGTGGAGAAACGTATTGTATGGATATACAGTCAATGGACACTTTATTCTAAAGACTACACAATGGGGTTAACGCTTGCCAGGGTATTTTATAATCGACCTTCTGCGTGTACATTCTTATGAGGTATTACCCTGTCCCTGGTGATAGACATCCATTCAATCACGTAGAAATGTAGCCCCAGGCGAAAAAATCAATCTCGAATCCTCCGTGGTATGATGACTCGAGACAGGACCTGCAAGTGTAAGTGTGTGTGTGTGTGTGTGTGTGAGAGAGAGAGAGAGAGAGTAGCCTATGTTGAATTTCTTACAACAAAGGGAATTGTAATTACTATATGCAATGGTCATCGAAATGGGAGAGAAAGAGAGAGCGAGAAAATAGAGAAATAGTGGAGAGAGAAGAGAGAGGAGAAAGAGTGAGAGAGAGAGAAAGAGAGAGAGAGAGAAAAAAAAAACCTCACATGCGCCCGTGGGGGGGGGGGGGGGGGGGGGGG
>JAUTBV010105546.1:0-11927 GCA_032361325.1 Lepetodrilus fucensis | reverse complement strand
GATGCAAAATGTCTGTCACAATTGGAACATAAAGTACATAGATAGTCATTTAATAGGAGAGGATCTTCTGAAGTCGGAGATAATCTCAAAACGACCGTTACCATCTTGTATTTATTGAGTGATGTATATTTTATGATTATTTATTCTCTCTCTCTCTCTCTCTCTCTCTCTCTCACACACACACATACTCTCTCTCTCTCTCTCTCTCTCTCTCTCTATGTATATCTATAACTATGTATGTTGTCGCACTTCAAACTAGATGGTACACATATTTATCATACTTGCACATTTGCTTGTACTTGATTAACGTGAAAACCTTCATTTTTAATATTATTTCAAATGAATATGCGTGTCATTGTGTAAGTATATAATATACCACGCACTCGTAACTTTACATTACAATATTTCCAAACCAGAGGTGAAAACAAAGATATAACGTAAGCAACAAAATTATTTATTTCATAATTCAACAATCATAAAAACAATAACGGTAATTGAAAGCTGGACATTCACTCACTGAAACAACTACAATCAATAAATACACTTTAAATGTCAATATTATCGAGGGGATTGTCTTTAAACTTATACCAAATGCAAATGCCCCCATCCCCCCTACCCGCCATCCACCCACACCATACCACACCAAATGTAAAAAAACTCACTCATACTATTTTTCATCACGCGGAATAAATCACTATCATTGGTGCATATCATCCATAGTCTACGTAGTCGTGCGACTGATATAAAATAAAGAACTAAATGATGCGTATAAATATAGGATGATATGTTATACATACACTACATTAGATGCACATTCTTATTTGAAATAAAGAAGCATGCATGTTTAACAAATTAATCAATATACAATAAAAAGCAATTTTTGAATTGCAAATATCTATTCGGTTGTGGTGCAGACTAAAAGCGGACATGAACATCTATTTAGTACATACTAGTATATATACTTCATGCATTCTAACTGTTCCCTTTGAGAGAACAGATTATGTTTATCATCAGTATGCCATCGGATTTACATACATTATTACATATTGCATATTCGTATCACAATATCATTACGTAGTAACGTCACATCACAATGATTTTCTCGTGCTAAATAATTGAGAATGGTGCGCGCGCGTGTGTGTGTGTGTGTGTGTATATGTGTGTGCGCGCGTGTGTGTGCGTGTGTGTGTGTGTGCGTCTGTCTTTGTGTGTAATGTGTGTGTGAGAGTGTGTAATGTGTGTGTGTATGTGTGCGTGTGTGTGTCTGTCTGTGTGTGTAATGTGTGTGTGCGTGTGTGTATGTGTGAGTGTGCAATGTGTGTGTGTGAGTGTGTAATGTGTGTGTGCATGTGTATGTGTGTGTGCATGTGTGTGTGTGTGTGTGTGTTTGTATGTGAGTGTGTAATGTGTGTGTGTTTATGCATTCGTTATTTATGATAACTTCTATGTGAATGCATACATGCGTTTTATGTGTTGTGTAGTGTTTTGTAGTTCCAGAGTTCCAGACTCAATATGCACATTTCTATTGTTCTGTTATGGTGACCGCTCATCATTCGAAGAAGACAACCCAGGATGGTCACGATAACGACGTCATGGATTTAATTACATTGCCATGGTTCAAAGTCTTGGAGATCTTGTAGTGGTGTTGGATTTCTCATCCAGGAGATGACCTTCTCAATAGACACGATGTACACATCAGGCATGGACACCAACTGCTTAATAAATCTGTCCAGACCCACCAGGTTAGGTTTGTATATGGGGTGCGAGAACCACAGCTGTCGTAATGTTATGCTCAGCGGAGTTCTGTTTGCACTGTACCTGTCTCTGAAGTTGCTCCACAGGAAACTGAACGTGTCGTCAGCCGTTGGAGGATTCAACATGCAACCGTCAGCATACGTGCATAGATACTTGTGTCTGTAGTCCAATATTGGAGCCACGGGAACTTCCCATAGTCCGGGATATTTATCTACAGGGCATCCGCTGGACTCGCACCGCTCCTGCCACTTGAAGTCCATAGTATACGGCCAAGGAAGATCTTTCCTAGATTCTGAAGCCGGGATTGAGAGCGTGCTGTCATACAGCAGATTATGGGACTTTATTAACCGGAACTGAGCGTCTCCTAGCGGCTGTAATGCAGGGCTTCTCCATCCTTTGATGTTCTTTACAGGAAGTTTAGCCTTGAGGTACGCGATTTCGTCGCCCAGATCAATGCCAAGAGTTCTAGACCGATGATAGGCGTCCATGTGGACTCCACGCAGACCCACCTCCATGCCCATCTCCAGCAGACGTTCCAGGTAGTTCACGTTGTTGCCGCTTCTAGACACGAAAAGCGTCGTGGAGATGGAACAGTTGTTGCTGTTCTTTCTGAGGGGGTTGAATAGATGTATCAGATTGAAGAACGTCCTCGCGTTGACTGGTCCGTCGAACGTGAAGTAAACCATCTGAGGAGTTTGCTCTCTGGGGATGCCAAGAGGAGGCTCCGTCGTCCTGCACAGACATCCAGGAAGCTTACAGTTGAATCCTTGCAAGCAGAACGACATCGAGAACGGCGGCGGCTGTGATGGCGTACTGCCAAGAACTTTGCGCACATCCGGCGGATCCAGATGTGCGTACAGTACTCGTGACGCTGAACCGTTTTTTGCCGCCGTTGATGCCGTGTTGGCGGATTCCTGAGACGACTGCGTGTTATGCGACTCTTCCAACGTTGAAGATGAAAGTGTGGCCGTGGAACTACTTGATCGTGGTGGTGAAGAATGTGATGATTGGAATTTGGTGCCAGGATACGATGTAGTTGTACGAAGAATTGTCGGTGTGGGATATGAAGTAGTGCTGGTAGTGAGCACACGTCTTACCGTCGTCGTACTTGTAGGGGAAGTAGTTGATGTTGTAGGTGGTGTGGTAGTTGTCGAAGTGGTTGTAGATGTTGTTGGTGAAGTTGTTGTTGTTGTAGGTCGTGTAGTTGTTGTCGTAGTCGTAGTGCTTGTAGTTGTTGTTGGTGGTGTAGTGGTTGTAGATGGTGTGGTGGTTGTAGTGGTTGTAGTAGTTGTGGTTGTAGGTGCTTTGGTAGTTGTTGTCGTAGTAGTAGTGCTTGTAATTGTTGGTAGTGGTGTAGTTGTTGTAGATGGTGTGGTGGTTGTAGATGTTGTAGTGGTTGTTGATCTTGTTGTCGGCGGTAAGGTAGTGGTAGTTGAAGTCGTTTCTATCACAGTTGGTTTTCTTGTGTGTGTAGAACCACAATTCCACGAAGGAACGTCATGTATCCGAGAAAGTGGCACTGGCTGTCTAATCCAGTCTAGCATTTTATTAACACTGACAATATACACGTCAGGCAATGCGAGTATTTTCTTCATGAATCGGTTCATAGCCTTCAGATTATGATCCGTCATAAACCAGGCGGCATGCATGTTAAACCCTAGAGGACTGCGTGATCCTTCATAATAATCCAGAAAATTCTGCCACAGATACTTAAACGCTTGTTCTTCGTCGTCCGCCCTGTTGTAACATCCATCCACATAAGCACAGGAATATGCGTTCTTGTAGTCCACCATCGCGTTGACCGGAACCTCCCAGAAGCCGGGATGTTTGGACACGGGGCACGGCAGGATCATGCACTTGTGAGGGTTTCCGTAGTCCAGTGTAAATGGCCATGGTTTGTCAGCACCGAGTTTGCTCCTGATGACGGTCAATGATATGTCGTACGTGTATCCCAAACTCCCGAGGATGTCTGGTTGAACGTCACCGGCAGTCTTCAGATTGGGGCTACGCCATCCGACGATTTCTTTAATAGGAACATGTCCGCGGTAGGCCAGGTTCTTCCGCTGTTGGTCCGCTTCGTTCTGCAGTTTCGCTGCCGTGTCGATGTTGGTGTGGGTGACACTGTGGACGCCGATTTCCATGCCCTTTTTGTAGAACTCATTCACCAGGCTGTAACTTGTGTATTGATGTTGAACGTACAAAGTCATGGATATAGGACATCCGTTAGGGTTCCGTCGGTCTGAGGAAAACAGTCGTCGGTAGTGCTTCGCCATTACCGTGTTCAGAGCATCGTCGAATCCGAAATACACGATCTGGGGGGTCTCGTCTCTGGTCATGTTGATACTGTTTGTACTGCAGAAACAGTCGGGTAGATGGCAGTTAATGCCTTGAAGACACGACTCCTGGCTGGCTCCTACTACAGTCAGCACACCAAACACCACCCACAGAGTATCAGGCCTCATGTTGCCTTGATGGTGTGACAGGTAAGAATGAAGGGACCAGATACAGTAAAAACAAAGATAACGCCGACTCGTTTGTCAATGTGTCGCCCGCATGAGTAACTCCGGCGTGTCTGATAGTAGGCTGTTAGAGACTGTTCGTCATTTGTTTTAACCCAATCTTCTGATCTGGCTTTTATAGCAAACTTCGGGTGTGGGGAAGTCAATGTGACGTCATAGGTTTGGGTTTGTATATACGTCTATGATTAGCAGGACAACACGCGCCAGTAACACCGTGCATGATTGGCGTGGAGGTGGGGGTAAGTCTATTTCCGAATACATGTCAGTTTGATAAAGTGTGTCCTGCATTTTTAGACAAACCTCCTCGGAAATAATCTACATATAGATATATATTAATAATTCGAGGAAATCCTACGGACATATATGTACATGGGGAGTTTTCAGTTCGTGTCTAGATATCCCGTTGAAATTGATAAAAAAAACCACACTATAACATATTAATAATTTGAGGAAATCCTGCTGTCATAGAAGTACATGATGCGTTTTCAGTGCTTGTCCATATATCCCGTTGAAATTGATAATAAAGATATAATAATCTCCCTGTGTAATGCTAGGTATTTTTCTGCACACAATGGGGGTAATATAAGAATTATGACGTAACATATCATATTTAGTCAAAATATAATAAATTACTTTTTTTAAAGTATTATCGTGGCAGACATTCGTTTTCTTTCCACATCTCAGTATGTAATGTATTGTTACAGTTCATTAACAGTAATTTTAATTCTTACATGTACTTGTGCTTGTGTTTCAGAAAGTTGAATTACTGTCATGTTGTGCAACCTTCGAAACCAATTAAACACACACTGAGTTATGACATACACATGGAAATGTGTAATCATTTCATAGTACGATATAGCGGTAAAACAAATAAACTGGATAGATCCTTCCACAGTAAATTTGAAAACGTAATTATAGAAAGCACTAACTAAAAATGTTGGGGAATTGTAAACCAATGGTCCAATGCGAGTTCATTTTCTGTACATAGCTTAAGATTAATCCAACAGCAGATCCTATTTACTTTACCCATGGAATACAGTTTTACAATAATATCATCCATACAAAATTACGATAATAAGTCACTCAATTAAATTATGCCCTATTTAAATACGGCTTGAGAAAGTATTATCTGTGGATATCTGTGGATAACCATCTTACTATGTTCTCTTGTATATATTATATTGTATAACCAACAAAGATATGTATTACTTGAATCTGTTAACAAAATTGTGAATTGCACAGTTGCAATATATTATTAGCTTATATTAAATGACAATGCAGATCTATCTAACAAGTTTTCCAAAGACAAATATGCACTGCTGAACATATTTTTAAAAAGCAAGAGATTTACATGGATATTTTGAAAAGAGCCCATGTGCATGATAGTAATAAAATAACGACTGTAATACTATTGTACATTATTTCTTGAAAAGTTGGGGTTTTAAGCACTGGTGTAGGAGAGTATGAAATGTAACTAAAAATCGTAGTCCTTGAGAGATGGTTTTAACTATACTTGTTGCGCATTCCGTAAGGCGGATACAAAAACATGGTTGGTTAGCAACGTACTCTTTGGTACATCTATTAAACTTTGAAGAAAGGTAACACTGCTCAAGTTTAGTGCTCTGTCTTCGTGTGATTCAAAACATGGACCAGGAAGGGCCTATGATGACGAATTCATGCAGATGTTTGCTGTATTTGTCTGGTCAGGAAGAGTACACACAGACGGGCGATACTCAAATAATGACGGCCAATCACATACCTTGTCATTCAAAAGAGAAAACGTCTCAAAAATACATTTCTCAGAACATTGGTACTTTCATGCTTAATGGTGTAACACAGGTGCAATGTTTAGGTATTATGTAGATAACCTGATAATGTTGTTTAACTTGTGTCAAAACCCTTACGGTCGACGGCATGGCTATTAATTGTCATACTTCCTGATTTTACGGATCGTGGGAACAGCGTACACACAGGGATATTATCTAGCTGTTCGCTGATATACAAGCACTACGCATTCATGAAGTACCTACAATCTAATTAAAATCAGATCCGAAGCAAACGTTCATATTATATTGGACATCGCTCTTAGCAAATGAATGGCAAAATGTTTAAGCAGCGAAACGAGATCTGATTTTAATTATATTGGAATTATCCACAGTGTACGATTAAGATATATAGAGAGCACAGTTTCCAGTGAACTCCCATTGTGCTCAGTCTTACGCGTTCGATCTTAACTTCATATTTGAGGTGATTCATCCACGGTAGATCACCGCAAAACATCTGAGAGGTGACGTGTTTCCTAATCGTATGACGTGATCTAGATAGTGATTGTATACTCTTCAGTTCAATTCATTGTATTGATCCAGACAGTCCTAGATGTTACATCAAGATTAGTGTAATTATAGTATTAAGTAAGGCCGTAGTTATTCGATTCCATGATTTACGGATCCGCCGACCCGATTTTTTTCTATTTGGGAAAATATAAATAATTATTGTTAAAATATTTCGACAACTGTTCATCAGTCCCTACAAAAATATAATTGTGAAAGAGCAACCCAAAGTAAGGCATCAATGTTCTCCAGTTACCATAGTATTTGTATAAGTAAATTATAATAAAAAATACTTCTAGTACTGTACATAATTATCCATCAGTAATTACACAGTTTGTTTTTGTTATCAGCTATTATATATCTCAGTACACACCTTGTACTGTCAATTACGAAATTATTGCGAGCAGAATATTAATGCGAAAAATGCGAACGAAAAATGTACGAATATTAATAATTGATAATAGTGTATTATATACCTGAACACGCTGGAATTTACCTCAGGAGAGCACTTGTTTTTTCTCATGATTAAAATACAGTTGCTCCGCTTTAGCATTGGTAATCTGTCCATTGCCTCTCAGTAATGGATAGATGTGCGACTCCTTGTTAGAATTTAGCATCGGAAATATGTGCACTTCTAAAGTAGTACCGTAGTATTGTCGAGTTTTCGATTTGTATTTTTCAACAGCCGTTATTTCCACACCAAAACACATCTTAAGATTAGTCAGAATTGAATTCACTCTTTCTGATTGTTAATCCTACTCTCCAATTGGTAAATTATTTATTTTAGGTGTTTTGATGGCTATGGATATATACAAGCTAACGATGAATGCAATATTGTTAAATATTTAGTTCGGAGAAAGGCCTCGTTTCTGTCCATTACTGAATATAAAATTATATTTACTGATATTTTCGACCGCGCTACCCAAAATGTTCGCACAGTGATCCGTAAACCAGGGAATCACATGCCCTATCTGGGATTGCCTGCATTGCAGATTCCTATCAGGAAGGACTTACGTAAGAAAGGAAATTCAGTCGCCCGTCACTCGACTTTTGCACTAGCACTTGACATTTATAAACACCGATAATTTCCCAGGAATAAGAGTGGGAAAAAACGTTTGTGTCCGCATTATAAAATTGGTCTTGTTCATTTTGTTCTCTAATATTTGATGGAGCGAGTTTGGGATGTTCAACATATATCCTCAGTAGTTGTATTAGCCGCATCCTCGCACCCCATCCTCGAAAACACAGGCCATTATGACTACACTAACCTCCGTCAAATATTTGACTCCAGCGGTACTTAATTCCGTTCATGGCTCTATCACTCCATGTTGTACCCCCATGAAGTGATTGATCCTGAACGGAATTAAGTACACATATATAATAGGGTGCGCGGATGTATTAGTTACAAACCACTTGTAAACCACTTGTAAATTATCAGATTTGATAATGGAAAAATTGTACAACTGCATAACATATTCCTTGCACATCGTTTTCTTAAAGTGAATATAGGTAATTCAGATACTTAGATTAATGTGTAACTTCTGAAGTCAGTAACTAAAGTATTGAATTAATCTTCAATAACATACAGGGTCGGTATTGAACTGTATTCTCAAAACGTATTCTCAGAACTCTTTAACTTAAGAACGTTTTAGTCAGGAAAATATCTATTTAAAGTTGACATAAGCAGAAAACCAGTTAGGGAAATTCTTAGTAGGCCTACTTACAAACTTCTTAGGATTATTACGAAGTTTCGAGAATACGCGCCCAGGTATATTCTATATCTTCGAGTATGCTATAGAATTGAGCGAGTTATTGCTTTACGTCACAGTAGGAATCGTTCAGACCTTCTTTTTACAAATGCATGCTATAAGGATGTTATTAAATGTATACCGACACTCCTCTCTATATATGCAAGACTTGCACTCTTTAAAATTCGGTAAAAAAAACATCCTGTAGCTTAAACTACTTAGTTTGCAGATTGTTTTCCCTCATATTTCAATCTGTCAAAACGTAAAGCGCAATTTGTTCATGTGAAAATTTAATAACCAATAATAAATGTCCAGAAAGCTATGCTTATTTGCACGGGCTGTAGAAAACAATGCATGCTATAAGGATGTTAATAAATATAGATAACATGGAATTAGAATACGATAAAAATAGTGTACCTCACTTGCTTAGTTACTGAACTTAGTCTTCGCGTGCACCTGCAATGGTGACAATTAATGGGTGAAATGGATAGTCCCATGCAAATCATGTACGCGAACGGCTGTCAATTGGAGCATGACTGACCAATCAGGACAATTTTGAAGCGATGTTATCACCGGGTGAATAACATTGTTATCCACCTGATGTTATCTCCGTTGGGAGCCAGTTGTGGGTGATAAATAAAAATGTATGCATTATTTTAATTTTCTTTCATCAAACTCATTTAAAGATAATTCTATAGAAATCACTGTTAAATGTTGAGTTTTATCTCAAATATGCAAGCGTTATCACGATTTATATGTAGATGCCACAATTTATTGATTGAATTATGTCGTCGACAGGATATTGATCAGAAATTGAAAATATTGTACAATATTTGGATTTGACTATATTGAAAATGAATACACGTTTTATTTGTGTGTAGTCATTCTCTGATTTAAGAAAGCGATATATTAGTCCACGATATTATGAAAATCCTTCATTACAATCATTTATCAATATACTAAATTGTCAATTTATCAAAATATATGTGTTTCATTCATTCAAGTTGGATAGGTCTACTCACGTGTAGTACTCCTCGATATACGTGTGCATTTCTACATTTGTAGTATTCCAATTCTTAATTTTACTTTATTGCGTATACTGTATGTCCTGTACATGTACATGTGGGCCTGTGACCTTTGCCTTTGAATAAATAAACTCATTCATTCATTCATGGCTTTAATACGACTTGGCATGGCTATTGCCGTCTTTTAACTAGTCACGTTTCTTGGCTTTCACTGCATATGTGTGCAGCAGATATCTCAATAAAAAGTATCGATTTACATATATTGACGCCTTTCGTATCTGTATCAACCAATACGAGACAGGGCCAGCGGAGTAGGGGATTTTTTTCAGTTACCCAATCCCAAGATTGATTCTGACGAACGAGTCCGGCTATATATTCCTTCACCGTGTCGAATCCTCTTCACTCTTCACTGAGACGTCGCAAAACCAACATGTGGTCCGTCAAGCTGTGGATCGTGGTCATAGTGCTGACTACGGTAGCAGTTGGAACCCAAGCGTTGTCAGCGTGTCTTCAAGGCAATAACTGTAACCTACCCGACTGTTTCTGCAGCACAAACAGCATCAGCATGGCCAGAGATGAAATCCCCCAGATCGTGTATTTCGGACTCGACGATGCTGTGAATGTTGAGATGGCTAAGCATTATCGAAAGTTGTTTCCGTCAGACAGACGAAACCCTAACGGCTGTCCGGTGTCCATGTCTCTGTATGTTCAAGATCTGTACACAGACTACAACCTGGTGAAAGAGTTCTATGGAAAGGGAATGGAAATCGGCGTCCACAGTGTCACCCATACCAACATCAACACGACGGCGAAACTGGAGAACGAAGCAGACCAACAGCGGAGGAATCTCGACGTCAATGGAAATGTTTCGATTGCCGAAATTGTCGGATGGCGTAGCCCCAATCTGAAGACGGTTGGCGACGCTCAACCAGATATTCTCAAGGATTTGGGATACACGTACGACATCTCGCTCACGGTCGCCAGGAGTCATCTGGGAGCAAACAAACCATGGCCATTTACCCTGGACTACGGCAACCCTTACAAGTGCCTCATCCCGCCGTGTCCTAGCAAGAACGTCAGCCATCCTGGTTTCTGGGAGGTTCCCATCAACTCGCTGATAGACTACAAGGACGAGTATCCCTGCGTATACGTCGATGGCTGTTTCAACACAGCGACCACCGAAGAGCAAGCGTATAACTATCTCTGGAATAATTTTCTGGACTATTACCAAGGATCACGCACTCCTCTAGGGTTCAACATGCACGCCGCCTGGTTTTCGTCGGCTCATAATCTGCGAGCTATGGACATATTTATCCATAATTTACTAACATACCCTGATGTGTATATTGTTGGCGTTAATAAAATGCTGGATTGGATCAAAAACCCTGTGCCACTGTCGCAAATACACGACTTTCAGCCTTGGAACTGTAGTTCGCCTTCAAATGCCACGAGAACAAACACAACTATCACTCCGAATACACCTACCACGACTCCGGTAACGACAAATTCTACTGATCCTACGGCAGTCGAGGTCTGCATGCAAGAGCAAAACTGTCTGCTCCCTGGATGTCTGTGTAGGAATACGGAAGCTCCTCTAAACATCACCAGACAGCAAGCGCCGCAGATGGTTACCTTCACGTTCGATGGACCCGTCAACACAGTGGCTTACTATAACAATCTGCTATCACTGTTCAGCACTAGCAGAATGAACAACAACAACTGCACCATCTCTTCGACGTTGTTTGTTTCAAAAAGTGCCAACAATTTCAAGTATTTGAAGGATCTTATGAACATCGGAATGGAAGTGGCTTTGCGTGGCTATACCCAGCCTGCTAATATTTCCGAAGAAATCGCAACTCTGAAGGCGAACTCTCCGGTTCAGTTCATCAATGGATGGAGAAGCATGTCTTTGCAACCCGAAGGAGACGACCAATTCAGGTCAGTGAAGTCTAACAACATGTCGTATGACAGCACGCTCAAAATCCCGATTTCAACGTCTAGGAACGACCTTTCCTGGCCTTACACCCTGGACTTCAAGTGGCAGGAGCCGTGCCAGGACAGCGGATGTCCTGTGGACAACCATCCCGGACTTTGGGAAATCCCCGTGGTTCCGATCTTGGACTATAAAAATATGTACATTTGCGCGTATGCTGATGGATGCTTCCAGAACCCTCCGACGGCTAACGACACGTACAATTTCCTGTGGAACAGTTTTATGGAAAGGTATGGTGCAAACAAAGCCCCAGTCAGCATAACTCTACGACGGCAATGGTTCTCGCACCCCGTGTACCAACCCAACGTGGACGGTCTGGACAGATTTATACTGAAGTTGGTGTCCATGCCTGATGTGTACATCGTGTCCAATGAGAAGGTCATCGCCTGGATGAGAGATCCAACATCACTACAGAACATCGATGCCTTCACACCATGGCAATGTTAAACTAAGATGACCACGGGCCTGCTCCTTTCTAGATGTAATGTCTGTACTTTCTGTCCGACGCATGCGCAGTTACACTGTGCGGTGTTGATCCTTGGTAACTGCACATGCGT
>JAUTBV010105535.1:0-15101 GCA_032361325.1 Lepetodrilus fucensis | reverse complement strand
CAGTTGTCGCGTGTTATGCGCCAATTAAAATGTTATGGGCCATTCTGGCGCATAGGGTAAGTTCCAATGCGCCATATGGGTTTCTAATGCGCCAATGGCGCAAGGGCGCATGCCAAAGTGATCCCTGGACACTACACTGTATATAAAAAGTCTCATATGTCAGGTAACGTTAGAGGAATCTCGAACTAGTTTATCATATATTGATTGTTGCAATTTCCCAAATTAGGTACAGTAAAATAGTGCTGGCCAAATTTATCGACAATATTGCGATTATTATCGATGGAAATATTTTGCATCCCCTTTTCGGGGTAAACCTGCTTTCGTGCTACTTACAAAAATCAAAGAATCACGCTATTTAGTTGGATATATTTGCAGCGACAGAAACTAACTAAGTTAAAACTTACTAGCCCAAATAGTGATACAAATAACATGTTATGAATTTCTACTAGCCATTAGAATAACTTTTCCGGTAGCATTGGGTGAAATGGCTCTGGCTAGTGGGGTGTTACTTTTGATACATGTATATGTCATCTCACACAGCAGCTCACTTAGAACCTACCCCCAAAACCAGTCACTCGATGGTAAAGATTATCGATATAAAAAAATGTGTTATTAATAACAGATTTACAAAATAAAGATAGAAAGCAAGCAGTAGATCATCTGCGAGCAATATACAGACATTGTAAGCTTGTTAGATAGTAGGGCCTAGTATTTTCCTATATTTCTATCTCGTATTCATTTTCACAATATGGATATTTCTAATAAATTGTTATCATAAGGCAAACATGCTTTCAGAACTGATTTGTCAGATATTTATTGATAATTGATCAATATTGGGTGGGTGGTAGCACAGTGGTAGAACATTGGACGACTTCGGAGCCAAAAATTCCAGGTTCAAATCCTGCCCCAGGGGCTCGGCATCAATGTTCACAAAAGTTACATTTCTGACGCAATATTGCTATAAAGATGCAGATTGTAGAGTGGCAATGCAACTCATCATCCTTGGTCTTGTCAGTACCAGCCGGTGCTTGCAGGTTTACTGCAACATTCAGCGCTATGGATGTTGCAGGTTTCCTCCTTCCCTAAACTGAGAAATTGTAATACATGTATTAGTGAAATAGTCTAGAATTAGAAAATGACCATAAACCCCAATTTAAATTTGATATTACAAAATAAATATCATCTTTCTTTTCTGTATCGGTAACCAGCCTTGGTATTATTTATGAAGGATGTCTAAAAGCTTTGTTGAAAAGTTATTCAATCAAAAAAGCTATTTTAATTAATTATTACTATAATTACAGTCAGCAAATTATTACTAATATATGATATCTCTCTAATTATAATTCTTATCCTGATTTCAGAATGTTTCTGCTATCAGCTGACCATGAGTGACATCGATCGCCAACGAAGACAACGTCGCAGGTCACAGAGAATTCGCCGCCAGTCTCTGTCTGTGTTCCCTTCGCTTCCCTACAAGTTCGACGGCCAAAACGACTGTCCTGATGATACTAGTGCCAATCAGGAATCCGTTATCAGCAGTGCTGAGTTTGATGTGTCGCAGGCCATAAGCAGCAGTGATTGCGGCAGTTTCTGGCTAGATGTTGACGAGCTAGCGTTGCCAAGGAAACCCAGGTCTAGGAGATCCAGTATTGGGGTTTATCATATGAAACCGCCGGTCAGAGATTTTGATATTGGTGACACTGTGAGAAGTCCTTGTGACACAGAATATCTCGCTCTGCAGATATCAGCTGATAGTTCCAACATTGAAATCATGCGGAAGCCATTCTCAGAAGCAGACCTGTCCATGCCATCACCACCGAGCTTCGTCATCACTGATCATACAAATTTGGGCACTTCATTTTCCAGGACACCTCATGCCATGGTTAAGAACAGCGTTGATAAGTCCTTGCCTTGTTTAGCTACCCCTACATCTCCTGGCGATAGGCTTGCTGATGGTAAAGGTGATGCCTTTGCTGTCGGGGCGACATCGATGGGTGACGAAGATTTTAACGTCTCCTGTCCCGCCTCCTGTGAAGACGACGTGGACGACAGTTTGTTGATCTGCACACCAGATCTGTCTCGCTTCCAGAAGAACATTCGTTTCAAGTGCTCTATTGACTTCTCTGAAATCGACCAGACACCAACGAAAGGCGACACTTCTGATGCCGACTGCAACGAGTCCATTCACGAGTCTCCTATTGTCAGTTATGCCTATGATAAACTCAAGTCATCAGATGTCGTACGTAGAAGAAGAAGCACAAGCACATCAAAACAAGACAATCTGAGTGGTAAAAAACAATCTTGGAAGCGTGGCACACCAAGGAAACTGCTTCCGTCACATGAATGGACAGAAACAGATGTCCAAGATGTTTCTCCAGTCAAATGGAGAGCACTTACCTATGAACTAAAGTCAGCGGAGAGCGAGCAGTCACTACCTCCAAATAGGCCATTTTCAAATATCAAGACCACACCAAGTTCTATATCACACCTGGATGACAATGCAGAGGATGATTTTATGAGTGTTTCCAATGACTACCCAGCATCGGCCGATACTCCAGTTATTGTTGATGTTTCACCTTCTACGCCATTTACTCCTGTTGATGTTTCCCCTTTTACACCACTGACCAAGACCTATCCGAAAACACCAGACCCTATGTCTCCGGTTTCCCGAGTTCGCTCCAGATCCAACACAAATAAGCTAATTCTCTTTGGACATTCTAATGACAATTGTACAGCGACTGGTGAAGGCAGTCCTGAAACTGGACACAACGAAAACTGTGCAGAATTTCAACGAACTGACAGTTGTCTTCATGTAACAGAGCGTGACCAGATTGACCCAGTTGGTCATGATTGTACTCAAAATATATCAACACATAACAATGATGGTACAGGTGTTGACCTTGATGGTATGAGATCTGACAAGATGACGGAGGAGACACCTGGGACACCTCATACTGGGACACCTAACTGTGACATTCCTGTCACGCCCTGTGTTGCAACGTCAACTTCAAAGAATAAAGAAGAACATCACAAGACTAAAGAGAGGAACATTGCTACAGACGTCTGTAACATAATCCGATCTCTGGCCAAAAAGTTCTCAAACAGTGCGAAAAAGAAGAAGAAGAAGAAGAGAAAGTCTACAACTAAGTGTGGTGAGGGCACATTGCCTGCAACTAGTTGTGCTGACAGTGAAATGTATGCAAGTTCTACAGAGAGTGAAGTTCTTCTAGCTCAGAATGGCTTCACTTTTAGAAAGACCCAAAAGTTATTGGAATATCCTACTCCAGTTGCTGAAAGTACACCAGAGACTGTGGCCGTGGCAACCACAACCACCACCACACCATGCACACCCTCGCCAGTTCTCGACTTCAGTCCATTCCTGCCTCCCACAGAAGCTGTTGACAACGTTCACGAAGATGTTGCTCATTCTCCGATTCTGAAACTGCACAATGAACTCCATAGCATTACTGAAAGCACTGTGTGTGAACATGTTCAGAATGAAGACAAAATTACTCCTATTGTTGCTAATCAGGTCTTGCCAGAGAAATCTGATCCAGAATGTGTTGAGGTGGTTCCCAGGAGAAGAGGCCGAGCCAAGCGTAGGTCCATAGAGGCCCAGACACTGCAGAAAGAGTGCGAGGAGTTCATGGCAAAGGAGCAGACCAATGGAGAAGACGTAGTGGGAAATGGTTCCGCCCTCCGTAGGAGCAGACGATCCAGAAGAAGCTCCCTGGAGATATTTCGCTATGCGGCACACACGGAGGATGCCAATGACTTGCCTGCAGATGTTGAGGAGAAGTCAGAGTCCGATCCAGTTCCAACGCGATCAAAGAAAGGGAGAAAGTCGAAGAAGTCGGTGGTTGAAGTTGAGGAGAATCTGGAGGATTTGTACCGGAACAAGAACTACAAGTTGCCCACTGAACGCATGTGGGAGACATTGTTCGAGTCGCCGGACAGATGTAAACAGACGGGGGTCTTTCAGAGCCGACGAAAGTATCGACGGACAATATCGTTTGAAAGTGTTAATCCTGTCAAGATGAGACGTCGTCTGCAGAAGGCGGCGACTCAAGGATGGGACGTCACGGGCAGGAAGCGGAAGCAGGTTGCTCTAGACGAGGTCAAGGATAAACTAGCCGCTCTGTCTGCTGAACTTAGTCCATAGACATACCTAGTTTTTAGCGTATTTCCATCATATGTAATTCGCAGGATACTTTTCCACTGTGCTTTATAGCATCCGCAGGAGATTTAGAGAATAACACACAAGTGATTACAGAAAATATATCCCGAGTGAAATATAATGTTCACAGTTCTGAGTTTTAGTGAGGATCTGTAAATATTAATTCCATGGAGGAAAATTTCCCGTAATCACTCGTATCAAATGGGTTATACTAATTATTCAAAATAATAATTTTATTGAATAAACCTAAAACCATGGAAAAACCACTGAAAAACATCTTCAGCTGTTGAACATTCATCCGCCTATGACATCCACATCATTGTCTGCCTATGACTTCATAATCATTGAATGACAAAATCAACACGGTTAATTATCGAAAAGTTATTCCACTGTAGAAATCCACTCAAGTTGAATAATGCGCCATCTCCCACTAATACCGTGAAGCAGAGTGGTATTGTGGTATGTATCCCATTCAATGGTTAGTTAAACACAGTGACCCATTTAAGATGCCACTGTTCTTAAATATTCTTATTTTAGCATGTATTTATAGAATTAGATTATTTTACATGTTAAGATATGAAATAAACTTTGTATGTCGATATCGCAAATGCCACAGTGTACGTAGTTTAACCAAATTTGGCAAACTATTTTCTTTCTTCAATTTTCTTTCCACGGTGTTGTGCTATTATAAAATGACAAATACAAACTAGGAGGGTCTATGTACAGTTTTATTTAATTTGATACAAATTTCTGATTGAAGATATTTTGGACATGCTAAATATACATGTATTTATCTTTGATGTGTCCACCATAATTTTAGTTTATATTTACTTGCTGACATTCATCAAATTCAACATGGTCAAATAACTTGTTTTACAATACAAACATTCATGTTTATTATAAAGTTCTCCATTATGCTGAAGAATAGTACACCGATTGTATTGTCACAGTTGTATTGTCACACAAGTATTGTATAATAATGTACATGTATTATAAAAATATCTAAAATGTCTATATTAGATATGGTTTGTATGTAATTTATATACGTTTTTTTTTTCATGTGTTGACTAACAGCAATTTCAACCACTGTTTAGAAAAGTATAAAAGGACAGTAGTAATTTTTACCATACTTTAGTGTGAGAAAGTGTTGTCCACATAATAGGTAAAAGTAAAGATTTGGCAATTTGCAAATGGACATTATCAATGCCAATCAAACAGAGACATCTGTAATATATGAGTATAGACTAAGTCTGTCCACGTCATGAACTACTGGCAATCCCAAATACAATCTCACTTCTACTGACCAGTCACCATCTTTCTAAATGTCATGTTTATTCTGACTCCTGTCAGTTTCTTTCTCTGTGGCAGACAGTGGTACCAGAATGAATTGGTGGGATGGTTCATCATCAACAGGCTTCCGTGTTGTAGCTCTAGTTTCACTGTGTCCATTTTGCGAGTGGCGTTCTTTCCGCGTGCATCCTGGTGCTTGAAGACAAAGTCCCGGGTTTGTCCGAGAGACAGCGATGCAATCGGATGTCCATGAACAAGGTCCTTCTCGTCATCCCTATGTTCCCCAATGTGATCACAGCCATCTTTGTATCTGAACAAAGTCGTATAAGACAGGCTCTATTAGAGAACTGACATCAGTGACATCACTGTCGATTGTATTCAGTATTTGTCATTGTAAAATTGATGTTTCCCAATTTAGGCAATGTAGTCTTCAGCAGTTAACAAGTCTATATTCATTACATGTTCTCTATGTATTCCATGGGAATATACTGTATACTGATAACTAGTAGGGGTCCACAGACAAATCTAATGGATGTATAGTATAGGTGCGACCTCTGTGATTGTCAGCCTATAAAGAGTCAGTATAGTGGAAATTAAAATACAGTAGACCTCGCATATAATGTACTAATTGGGACAGACTATTTTTGTTTGTTATCTATATAGTAAGAGTCTCTTACTATATAGATAGATAGTAGTATAAGTATTCAAAGTCCTGTGGTTGGACGGGACCGGGACATCCTGATTCAGTACGTTATAGGCGAGGCCGTTATATGCGAGGTCTACTGTATTTGCCATAAAATAATTCTGCGAAGTTTATGCTTTGATATTGTTTTTGTTAGATTTATGATATTTAATATGATATGCTGCTTTACCTGACAATTTTAAGATAAATAAAGAAAAAATATTGATAGGATAGATACAGTAGTTTTGTTTTTTATACCCAAATGTCAACACTTTGCATATCACTGAGTTGCATATTGAGATGAGCAACATCATCCAAGTCACTAGCAATGCCGTCATACCTGTTGATGAGGACAAAGTTGAAGTCATGTCCTGTGACTTCTGAGATTTTATCTTTGATCGTCTGTGTGAGTGGCAGCCATGATTGTGCCGGGACGGTGTTGCCCGAGAAGGTATAGGATAGGCCTGGATCTCCATGAGCAACCTGCAGTCGTTACATATTGTACAGTAATTACCCTAATAATTCAAATAGGAAAACAATTCAATTTCGAGAAAACAATGAAATTCTGGGAGAATAACATTGTTGTCTTCCTGGCCCCGAGATTATGAAACTTTTCCGAGTACAATTTCATACTCAACTCATAAAACGTCATGTACACTTTAAGCTTGAGCATGAAATCGTACTCAGAAAGTTTCGTAATCTCGGGGCTTGATCTTATCTCCAGTGGGAGCGAGTATTGGGTGATAACTTTAAATGAATACTTATGTGTCCTATTTTTAACAACTGCATGCACTTTTTGCAGAAACAGAAATGTTTTATTAATGTGGCTCGGGATGTTTGTGAAGAATGTTCAATGTTCTTTTATAGGCTGTGTGTCGATGACAAACGAAATCCCTGTAGATCTAGTCCAATTGATCTGTATTAAATTACAACACTTCATAACAAGTACATAGCTTGAAATAAAGTGCACCCTGACAATAAAGATCCTCACTTGCTTTCTAAAAATGAAATTGTCTACATTGACCTTGTATAGTATTAGTAGCTTCCCCCCCCCCCCCAATAAATTAGTGAGTATGGAGTTGAATGTCGCTGCGGGAATCTTTCACCCATTTGCAAAGCCCTGACAAAAGTACAGTACACTGGATATGCTATTGCTCTATATCTGTACAGTAATTTCCAGCATTGCACCTGTTTTCTTGGAATGTCGTGCCACTTTCCAAACACCTGCACCCGGGCTAATTGTCCCGAGTTGTATCTAAGTTCACTCTCACATCTACACAGGAAAGCATCTGCCTCCACCTTCGACAACAGCTGCACATAGTCGAGGTCAAGGTTCTCTGATTTATATTTGCGCCACACCAATTTAGGCTTTTGGATCAAAATATTTTCTCCTCTATGTAATTCATTATTTTCTGACTGTATCTTTACAACTGCTTTTTCATTTTCACAACTTTCAATAGAATTGGGTTGTTCTTTATTGTTGACGAGATGTTCATAAGTCGTCTTCACTTTCTTCTTCTTTGTATTTCCTTCAGGATCATCTGTATTCTTTCGTTTAATGAGAGACATGATTACATCAGGTTGCATGCTAGGCCAACCTGGCTATTAATATTGCACAACCAATGTGAAATATCAAGTAAGGAGTCAGAGTGACTTCCCCTTAAAAGATGCACTAGTAAAATATGTTTGTATCTTTTTATTCATAAATAACATATTAATAATATATAAAATATTCAAGTTTGTACAATGGACGGAAGTTATATGTCGACAATGATCTTATGTCATAATAATCTACATACTTGTCTACCTTGTAAGCTAACTGCATTCTCATGATTTTTACCACTATTGTAACAAATAAACAAATGACTTATTGAACATTCTAGTAATTTATATTAAACTGAATTTGCATATCCAAAAATTATGCTGTGTCAGGAATTTTTGTTTAACAAGATTTAACAATATGTCAACAGTTGTGTTGGACAACATAAACTGCCCCTCGTCTATACACAGTCTACAACAGGGGGTGGAAACTTATAGTTAAACATTACTAGCCTGAACAGTGATACAAATAGCAGATGTTTACAAAAGAACATCAATTCCTACTAGCCGTTAGGATACCTTTAATAGCATTGGGAGAAATGGCCAGGGCTGGCGAGCTAGTGCTAATTTCCGTCCCTGCTACAACGTCTGTGTCCCTATTGTTGTTCTTAGTTTATCAGTATCATCCCTGGCTCATGGATCTTACTGTAATAAGAGCTGCAACTTCTCTTCATAAATTAAACAGACTGCTGCAGCATCACTGAAATACTGTGGAAAATTATGCAGAATTCCCAACTTGCCACTGATATAATCTACTCACTTTGGGTAGAACATAATAGATAGAACTGTATATTGAACAATAGAAATCTAGGTGATATGAATCAAATGCTGTTTGACCTTGTAGGGCATTCCTCTCCCAACACTGGGTACATTTTAATTACGACCAAAAATATTAAAATACTGGCTAAAATGTTCCTACATCCATCGTAGTCATCATTTAGTCCATTGCAATAACGTACACAATGAGAGATTAGACCGAGTTGTAGCTAATAGACTGTGTTGTAGATGAGACACTAGACTGTGTTGCAGAGGATGGCGGTGTCAGTATTCCATGTGATGGATCATCACGTTCAATCATAACGCCTTTGTGTCGCGCAGTAGCTCTTTCTCCGCCTGGTGTCGGGCATTCACCATCTTCAACCGAGCCTTCTTGAAAGCATCTGGAATTAAAGGAATTAATCACTTTGAAAATGCTATGGCGGTTTGAGTTGTATAATTCCCAGGGAGTTGGGATTGTGAAATGAGTGCACATTGATCCATTGACTTGGGTAATAATTGCCATGAGCAAGCTTTCGAGCATGGATATGGCGCAATATAAATACAATCATTATTATTGTTATTGTTGTGGAAAAAGTCTTCAAAATCATATTTGACCCAGACAACTACCTGATATACAGTAGACTTCGCATATACCAGCCTCGGATAAACCAGATACTCGCCTAGAACAGACTGAATCTGTAGTCCCGGTCCAATCTAACACTAATTATGGCATATGCGTATAACAGACTTCGCATATAACGAAAAAAATAGCCGGTCCCAATTAATATGTTATATGCAAGGTCTACTTTACTTCAAATCTCAATGTAATTAAAGTATACGTACCAATGACACTAGATATATTCGTTTGCATAGCTGTGTTGATTCTGAAATAACAACAGGGCAAAGTTCATGAATATAGTAATTGTTCATGAGAACGCGTACACATCAAGATAACATGATGACTGTTCACAGCAACCTACCTATAATAATGTTAATATACTTGGTTGTATTGCCCACTTCAAACTAAAGCTAGGTTACCAGGCCCTGAAGTTGCAAAACTCCAAATATAGACTAGGACTTGGGGCCAGAATGGATTTCCTTAGAAAATACAAACGTTCTCTCCTACAATGCTAAACTGCTCTTAAAGCTGCCAGGTTTTGATTACTATTGTGTTGGTATATGTTTGTTAATTTAATTAATTATATTCTAATGATCAATCTGGTCAGTACTTTTTGAAGAAGTTGTGAGGATCTCAAGAACTGATTCCAATCTTACCCGAGGTTGTCCAGCAATGACCCCACCGATCGCTTGCTCGCTTTCTTCTCCATAAATGCTCTGCAATAAGAAAGCAGTTAGTCAAGTGTGAAATATATCAACAGATGATAATGGCTCTATTCAAGATAAGCAAGCATGGATCACAGCTTTTACATTTTACAAGTTACCCATATATATATACATCAATCAGATAATATTTGACTCAATATCCTATTAATAATAGACCATGATTTTATGCTTCAGCTTATAATATATGCAATAACTGTAGATGACTTCATAAATGAGTATAGTAAACTTCAATGTAGGGACTGTACGTTTACTACTGGAATGTAGCAAAATAAACTCAAATGGTAAATGATAATTTCCAATTTAAAAATATAGAAGATAAGAATGATCAATATTTGTTCACCTGGATTGGAACATGACATTGAGGCGATACTGAATGCTGCCAGATGTTTCTGTCCGGAAGCCATATTTGCTGAGTCGTCTCCCCTGCATTACACAACACAACAGCCATTCATGATCATGTAATAGGAAAAATGCATAAACATTACTGTTCAATATACTGTAAGAACTGGAAGTAATCCTAAACAAAAATAACAGTAATCAACAGTTACAAAAATAGGCCTAACCATGAATTAACATTTACAGATCTAGAAACCTTGCATCTACAGTCGACTCATCCTTGCACCCCAGCAGTACTTAATTCATGTTGTACCCCTGGCACACATCTAGAAGGAAACTTGCGCAAACATCCAACCAATGAAATAATTTTCCCGATAAATTTGGCGTAAAAATATATCCAATGAAATAAGATTTTATCATTGTTCTATTTATAGCTCCTAATCTATTTGCGCAAGTTTCTCTCGCCGTGTGTGCCATGAAGCGAGTCCTGAATGGAATATTAGCACCCGTTTGATGCGAGGATGCAGTGTGAACTATACAGCCCTGAACTCACGTCAAATGTACTGGGAATGGCGGTGTACGTGGGATCCTCCAGCTCTGGGGCGCCACCTATGAAGTATCTGCGCATGCGGTCCACGATGGAGTTCCCAATTGGACGCCAGCAGTGACTGGACTCCTTGAAGACTCCTGGCGGCAGAACAGTGACCACTCAGATTACTGACGTGACCAGCATATTCCTAACACTAATTCCACACATAGTCTAGAATCTAGAATTATCTTCACAGTGCTAAATCATACATAATGTATGTCAACATGGAATCTCAATTTCTTCTTAGAATCCAGGGTTCAGCGTATCATTTCACAAAGCTCTTGTATATACTATCAAACAATAACCACTCACATAATGATCTCTTATACATGGCAATCAGGAACTTGTGAGAGAGCAATGGTATTATAGTGGATATGAGTGCTTCGAGAAAACTTACTCAGTTCCACAGTGTATTATTAACATATTTTCCTACGTAATTATTAACATATTTTTATGTGTAATTGTGGATATATGTAGTATTTCCTAGGCAGCCGTGGGAAGGATGACGACGGAGAGGATGTAGCCATACCTGGACTGGTGGGGATCTGTAGGTACGTGTAGCCCTCCGTCCGGAACCGATGCCAGGTGTATTATTAACATATTTTTCTACGTAATTATTAACATATTTTTATGTATAATTGTGGATATATGTAGTATTTCCTAGGCAGCCGTGGGAAGGAGGACGACGGAGAGGATGTGGCCATACCTGGACTGGTGGGGATCTGTAGGTACGTGTAGCCCTCCGTCCGGAAACGTTGCCAGGTGTCCAGAGACAACACCTCCACTAGGACTGTCGGCAGATGAGGCACCTCACCTGCGGAGGAATGCGATGACGTCAGTTTACGGAAGTCAATTCCTTGTTCCACTTCCTAAAATCTCATTAAATAGTCACTAGCAGAAGATAGGTGTTGGATTGATCTTTTAACACAATCGAATTAAAGTAATCTGAACGTATTTGACCAATGAACTGTCATCATAACAAATGGTCAACAATCATTATATGATTATCGTGCTCTGAATTACAAATTTCTCACAGATCTTTATACAGTATGTCCAGGCCCTGTACCATGGCATACAAACTCAGCAAGGCAGTAGTGAGGACATGTACAAACCCAGCCTCCAAACCCCAGGCCATTATGACTACACTAAACTCCGTCAAATAACCTGGGATCACTGCCTATATAGCTCCGTTTTCTCAGAAAAAGGTCAAGCTGAATACATTAGATTACAACCAATCAGAGAGCTCCACTGCTCAACGCGGATCAATATTTTTAGAGCACACGTAACCCCCATCCAATATTCGCATTTCTAGACATGGGTGAAGCTCTCTGATTGATAGTAATGTAATGTATTCAGCTTGACCTTTCATCTGCGAAAACAGAGTTCTATATAAGCAGTGATCCCAGGGTATTTGATGGAGGTTAGTGTAGTCATAATGGCCTGGTGTTTCAAGGATGGTACAAACCTTGATCTTCTTCTTTCACAGACTCGTTCTTGTAGAACAGCTCAAAGCTGAATGGGAAACTGAAGTAGCTGACGTTGTCCTGAAATTACCAAATACATTTCTCAACTTATACACATAGTCCTGTATGTTGCTAGATAGTGTTACAGTACTTGCTTTGAATAGTTGTTAAATCTTAAAGATTAAGTCTTACTGCATGAACATATGAGATGTGGTGGGTGTGATATTGCAGTGGATTATTGTCAAGTATTGTAGATTAAGGCCCAGAATTCAAACATATCCATTTAAAGTGACAGTAAACTCCAAATCAATGTCCTTTTAAATACAAAAGTATAATCAGAAAATCATACTAAATGGATAAAATCTATCTGGAATAAATACACACAAATAATATTGATTACTCAACTCCACCCCTACACTAAGAGCGTAATCGATTCAACTCTCGACCTACCCTAGGGTGACGATCACATGGTGAAATTCGCCAATGAGGGTACTCGTATCATCATGAGTGTTTGGTCATTGGCTAATTCATTACCCTATGGTTGGTCGTGTGTTTGAAACAAATACGCTCTAACACAAACACCACCCACCCCACCAACCACCACCCCAAGTCCACACTCACAATGCCCTCCACTTTAGTCTGGCAGGTCTGCGTGACCCAGGATAGGGGTTGGAACCTTTCCGCCGTCCAGTCTGGAAACATACATGATAAAAGTGTTGGCCGTCTTACAGAGAAACTGCCATACATTAACACTCTATCTGCTGGCCACACCTGACACTATAGAACCTTACATGGGATTAATCCAGCAGTGAGAGGGTTAACTGACAAAAGTACTAGTAGCCATCGACACTCCAGGCACGGTACAAAGATCACAACAAAGTTTTCAAACACCCTTGTTGGCACAAAATATAGAATATATTTTATAAGTTTGATATACTGATTTAGGAAAACAAACATCATGTATCAAGTTAAATTTTAAGATCAACATTGCCTTGTAACACCATAAATAGTAAATAGCAAAAACTAACTACTATGATCATACTCACTTTTGGGCAAATCCACAAAGAAGTGTAGATACAGGTGATCATAATCAAAGTCTCGAGCCGATTCTGGAGAAGAAAAAAACACAATAAAATGAGTTAGGTTAATGTGGGAGCATGCACACACACATGCACACACACACACACACACACACCACACACACACAGAGTAATACCAACACATACACACCACATACACACACCACAGACACACACACACAGACACACCACACACACACAAAACACAGACACACACACACAGACACACACACACACACACACACACACACATGTAGTAATGATCAGCTGAGAAGACAGCTCATGTACTTACCAATTTCACCAAACACTATGAGTCTGAGAACATCTTTAGGTGGCTGAAACACAGGATGATATACACAGCACTACAACCCAGATAGGAAACTTCAAATCAAGATTCATGGAAATATATCAGGCCATGAAATTACAAGACTATAATTTCATCCTTTTGTTCACAAACCATGTGCAAACTGTGAGCTTGAGCATGAAATCGTACTTAAAAGGTTTTGTAATCTCGGGGACAGATCTATATAAATTATCTACTCATATATAATACGCACCCCCGCGTGAGAGGTCAGTTTTGAGGTGTACAAAGTGCACATTATACACAGGAAATAACGGTAGTAAAAACTTACAATGACCAAATTGATTTTGGCAAACAGAAAAATACATACCATTTCAAAGTCCATGCCAACACATGCATTCAGAAAGTCTTTATGACGGCTGTACACCTAAAAAGCACATTTGAATAGCGAGCGTTACCGGCATTGTCATGTCAGAAATTTTGTTAAATCTTTCATCGATACATAATGAACTATCATTAATATCATGATAATATAATAAACATAGTAACATATACACACCTCTCTGTACATCTTCCTTTCTCTCTCTTGTTCTTGCCTTGTAAGAAAATACACACAAAACACAGTAATTATATGAGTAGTTTGAAAGATAATAGTATATCCAGGTTATGATTTGAAAACCATGAATTTACAAAATGAATACGATGACATATTGTTTAACTTATTCGATCGTCATAAATTTCATCATGTATTCCTAACTAATAACTGAAGATAAAACTGGATTACAATTTCTTTCTTTCTTTTTTAAAACAGTTATATCAAATAGTAATATCCTTTCCTTGATGTGCAAGAATACTAAACCTTTCAGAAAGGTATTCTATAGTATACATTTGATTGCAAAGGATCTCGATATTAAAGATGATGGTTACTAGTAACTCTTATCTCAGCATTGTCTCAGCGTACCACCCACATAATACACATACAAATCACTAAATGACCAGCAAATCATGCCCTGGTTGTTGTAGAATGCCACCCACCTGTTCATCTGCTTGGAATAGTGTTCTATCGTGTATTCAAATACCTCTGGAAAAAATAAAGAAGAGTTAGTAAAATGTCTGTATTTTCAGTAAAGCAGATTCAAGTACACATAATTTATTAGAAAACATGTAAGAGCATATTGAAAGTTTTCATGCGGATCTTTTAGTGATTAAGGTGCTCCGAGTTCAAATTAATAGTCCTGTGAACATCACGTTATTGACTGTCTGTGTTGTGAGTGAATTATTGTTTTATTCACTCACAACACAGACAATCAATAATGTGATGTTCACAGGACTATTATAACTGTAATCTGGCACCTCTAGAGCTGGACTGAACCAGGTCAATAACGTGATGTTCACAGGACTATTTTAACTGTAATCTGGCACCTCTAGAGCTGGACTGAACCAGGTCAATAACGTGATGTTTACAGGACTATTGTAACTGTA
>JAUTBV010105524.1:1380-15104 GCA_032361325.1 Lepetodrilus fucensis | reverse complement strand
TTAACTATAGAAGATCTAGGCATTGTTAACTATAGAAGATCTAGGCATTGGGCTTGATGTCCATGAAGTTCGTTAACACTTTCTGCTTACTAGTATTTCTTTAACTCGTGTCCGTCAATGTTTTTTTGTCCTATAGTTCGTGTCTAATCCTTAGGCTCTTATTAAGGATTCGTGTTCTTTCGTATATGAAACAAGTTGTCCAGTTATCGTCTATCTCTCTCTCTCTCTCTCTCTCTCTCTCTCTCTCACACACACACACACACACACGCATAAACACACACACACACACGTATACACAAATATACGACTTATAGCAAGACGTAAGCGTCGAAATCTATTCCATATTATGCGTCAACAATTAGTTATTTCGTAAACGTAGAATTTTGTAATTCAATTAGTTCGTCAATTATTGTTCTTTCGTAAACTATTACACATCGAAATTGATGCCCATGTCGTTTATATTTGAGTGTTCGTTAACTCGCGTACGTCGAATGCATCATTCATATAGTTCATCACTTCGTGTATGTTAGTTAATTCGTTTAATATCGAATGTGATTAGACAATGATTATACCACACATTTTGTTTCACCTGTAAACTATTAAGCGGGTACAGTAGTCAGTACCGTTCCACAGAACAAATCTGAGAGTCATAACTGTGAGAGTCATAACTGTGAGAGTCATAACTGTGAGAGTCATAACTAAACTACCTTAACATGGAGTTCCAACTCTCGTAGCACTACGACTATTCTGTGGGACGGACATCTGAACCGAATCATTTCATCTGAGTAGATACACCCTATTGTTTCTGACAAGTAATATGTGTTTATCATGTATAAGGACTGATCTAATAATTATATCGGTATCTTTAACGTTTGGCTTTGTTGTTATTTATGATTGACGACTAGAGGATAACATACTATTATATCATATGCTAGAAACATTTAACTACGAAATGTTTAGATAAATCATATTAGACTTTCAGTGAGCGTGTCTGTGTGTTCTTTCTCTCTCTCTCTCTCTCTCTCTCTCTCTCTCTCTCTTTCTCTTTCTCTCTCTCTATGTCTATGTTTCTCTCTCCTCCTCTCTGTCTCCTCTCTCTCGCTCGCTCTCTCTTTCTCTCTCTCGCTCGCTCTCACACACACACACACACACACACACACACACAAACACGTGTCGTCATTATTTGTTATTAATTACGGGTCTTTGCTACAGATGATAATGATCATTGCAAGGAAGTATATGCTTGCAGATTAACATGTCAGATCCATATCTCCATTCAGGGAATTAACTTCTTAACACCACGTTCCCATACTTGAAGTTATGGTCAGCATGCTCTCACTTCCTCAAACTGACCGTGCACTTGACCAGTCCAAATAGATCACACGATCCCTGAAACAAGCCCTTGTTTTAATAAATATACTGACCGCCTACTCCCTTTATTCATAGTCTCAAATTATTCCTTATCGTTTTACCGCTATCTATTTACGTTTCATTTATGCGGACGTTCGTGTGAGTTTGATCCCGGCTAACTGGTGGAACGTATTCAAGTCGGGCACTGTGATACTAACCCCTTCTGTCAAAGGCAATTGCAGTCAAATCGATGTGGTATGGCACGGCCTGAGACCGTAACGGTACTTTCCTATGGGAATGGTCAGTAACGACGTCAGGATGTCAAACTGACCGGTCACGGGCTGACCCCCCGAACCCCCCGGTACACGGAAAGAACAACTCCGGCAAACCTACAGGAGGGCTTTCGGGGACATAAATCTAAGAAATGTTGACATGACATGCCCTATATACATTATGTACATAATAGACAACTTCATTAATATTAATAAGCTGTAAATTAGACTATTAGTATGACAGATATAAATATATTAATGTTTTGTATGTCATTAGTAGAATGATAAAACGATTAGCGGCATAATTCATGATACATTTCAAGAGTGTGTAACATCACTCCAAAGGTACACGTGCCACAATATTAGTTTGTAATATAGGTAACTTTGAAACGATATACAAGTTGCTTTATTCTGTAATATGAGCGAGTCCGTCTGTACCTGAGTATATAAGGCTAATAAGCTCATGGTCTCATATAATGACCAAGGCACTGCCCGGGGTATATCTGATAACCATCTGAGTGTAATTTTCCAAACAGTCCCTGTGAAATGTGAAAGCTCATACTATGGTCTGCTCTTTTTTCTTATTCTGCTCCATTTTTTATCATTATTGTGAGCATCTTCTTCTTCTTCTTCTTCATCATCATCATCATCATAATCATCATCATCTTCATCTTCATCTCCATCTTCTTAATTATTATTATTATTATTAATAGTAGTAGTAGTAGTAGTAGTAGTAGTAGTAGTAGTAGTAGTAGTAGTAGTAGTAGTAGTACTACAGTCATCCCTATTAAATTATATTCGAGTATATTCCGCAAGTATCGTCAACGGTAAGCCATGAAGGGAAAAGTCCAGTCAATAATGTTTCACTCCACTATATTTTAGTTGCTGTTAAACGATCGAGTTCTTCTGTACCTAAGTAAGCTCATGTTCTCATGACCAAGGAACTGTCCAGCACATCCGCTAAGCAGCTGATAATTGTCTCTGTTTGCCTCACCGTTCCTGTTCAGTGAAATGTGAAATCTCGTACGTTACCTTTAATCTTTCGTGACAGAACGGATAGGCGAGAAACGGAACTAATCTGAGAACGTATTGCACGGACGTATAGGACCATCTTTTCCCCCATTACCCTCCCCTCACCCCGGTTCTCCCTCCCCTCAAGGAATGTCAACAAGGGTCCAGTTAGGTCCAGACAACGATGTTTGTTATCTCACTGACCAGATGCTATAGGTCAACATTGAGATCGTTTTCGCAAAGGTCACTTCAGATGTCATGACCCGGTTTCCAAATAACAACGTATAATAAACTAACGCATACTTCCTGACTATTGACTGATTATATCCGAGTTAATTAATTAATTAATAAATAAATTAGCAGTGTGAAGTTATATATGCAAATGAGATGTACAGCCGCACATGTCCTGGTTGGAATAACTCGTTATTTATGTCGGCTGCGGGTGTCACGTGGTAGTGGGCCCGCATACTGATTTCCTGGATCTAGACTGACGTCGTGACGCTGGAGCTTTCTGACCATTATTTCTACACTGCGGCAGGTCTACGTGACGAGACGGACACCAGTCCTGGCGGTCACAAGAACTGGTGCAACGTGACAGTGGTCAACATGCGGTCATATACTACTGTTAAAAGTCGGACTCGCAGCTGAAAAACGTCGTGTTGGGGTCAGAGGTTAATCCATCATGGCAATAATGGTCTGGGCCCCGTTACACAGAACGATCGTAGCGCTACGAGAGTCGTAACTAATTAGCAGCTCCATGCTAACGTACAGAAGTTACGACTCTCGTATATACTATTATTCTGCGTCTTCAACCATACGTAGGAGATTCCTTTTTATTATTATCGTGTTTGTTGTTGTTGTTGGTTTTTAAGATAATACTTTTTCTTGACCTTTACCAGCTGCAGATTACATAGATTAATAGTCTACATATTTGTCTTTTATTCTACAGGCGCTGTTTTCCTTAATAGGAACATACCCGAATCCAAATGTAATATTTCATAGGGTACGCGTGCATTGTTTAAAGACAGTTCACAAGACTATCACCAATAAAAGTATCGCCCTTTAGTCAGTATTTGTGATATTTCCTTGAGAAGAAGCTGTTATCATATCCGCACACACTTGTTACAATAATAGTTGTTAAGACGGAGAAAATAAATCATCATGCAATCTTAAAGTATGGTAGTTGTGTTATCAGTCGCCGGTTCTTTAATGTTGTTTCGGATATCACGGTCGAGAGGAGTCAACGTGTTCCTACAGGGAAGTATTAAGTATAGGAGTGCACAGCAGTATAACATTTAACATCGGAATATTATTGTTATTACTAATATTACGAGAAAACGGTTCAACATTCGGGTCGTGCTTTCTAAAACTACAGGCCATTCCAAACCCTTGCTATTCATTCTCATGTAATATACTCCCCAGGGAGTTGAGAAGGAAAATCAGATCACATTTATCAATTGACCGAGGTAATTATGTAGCGCTATAACCACGCTTTCTAACTTGGAATTGGCGTAAAATAAATGTGCAAATTATTATTATTATTATTATTATTATTATATAATAATAATAACAATAATAATAATAATAATAATTATTATTAGTAGTAGTAGTAGTAGTAGTAGTAGTAGTAGTAGTAGTAGTAGTAGTAGTATCATCTATGTATGATTATGAATCAAATCTACCATAATTCTATGATTTTCAGGAAGGAGACAAAACCTCTTGTGCATTGGTAAGTGCCCATTGCATTAAATCTCGATTGATTGATACTTTTTTTACTATAAATATTAAACATTAAAATTTAAATTCTGATCTCTATGACATTTCCTATAGCTTACATGCTTGTCTGTGTTTCAAATTTTAATTTGTGTAGTGTTCGGACAATGCAATTATCGGATAATACAGAGTAAATAAAAGGTAAATAGAGGGTACATTAAACGTAACGATGGGCGGGTGTATCACAACCTATAATATACGTTATTTAAATATTACAATTATTCCCATTTTAAACCATTTTCATAATTTCCAGAAAACCAACGGAACGGAATGCGAAATATCGGTAAGTGTTGGCATATATTATTGCGCGAATATTCTACCAAAACCCACCAAAATTTATCAAAATGGAATACCGGGTAGTATGATTAATGTTGTTGTATAAATATATTTCATTGGATAGATGTATATACACCAAATTCATCGGAAACATGATTTAACTGGTTCGCTGTTTGATCAAGTTTCCCTCTAGATGTGTGACAAGGGTACCACTTGAAGTGTCCTTAAGTATAGCTGGGACGGTGCGAGGCTGCAATTTAAATAACAATGCCATGTTTATCTAACCAGTTACGGGAATAACGATTTATTTATTTATTTGACACTTGAAATATTCGTAAAAAAAATACTATGAAAGTGTACCCTATAACAGTAGTATATGAAATATTCTATATGCTCTTGAAAATAATAGAGTAATATATATTTCGTATACTTTACATAACTTAACAATTTACATTGCTATGTTATATAGATCTGCGCTTTAATTATTTATAGGAAACAGACATTTGACTCGAAGTAACGTCGGTAAGTGTGTCTATTAAATTGAGTAACAATTAAATAATAATTAATTGAATTTTCAGACAACACTTATTGGTCTCTAGCGGTTCTGGAAGGGTCAATTGTCAGTTCTCTGTGCTTTCTTGAACTTGAACTTGAACTTGAACTTATAGTGTAATTAATTATTAAGTACACGTACTACAAGGATAACCGTTTTGTGAATAGTCATGATCATGGACACTGGAATTAATATAAACCAAAACCGAATTCATGGAGCCACACTAACACTTGATATAATGGTTTTGACCAGTGGGATCACTCCGAACCAAAACTCAATTAATGAAGCCATACTCGAACTCATGTATGTAAAACTAGTCACAATGTATATACTTCTACCCCTTTCTACCTTTTCTTGCATTTCCAGGATATGTTCCTGGGAATCTAGGTAAGTGTTTTAGCTAATGAAATGGTGTATGGCGTATGCATTTAAATACGATTCTTATCCATTTAAAAAAATATGAAATTCACTCAGAGATCGGTTTAATTAGTATCACCATACTACCATACCATATACTATACTAGCATACTATACTTACACTTTCAGCGTACCCACACGGGCGGAAGTTCCGTAAGTAATTTAACATTTTATATTTAAATAGAAAATAGAGTAATTATGTCATTTCATTTCATTGGCGAATATATTATTGACAGTGCACATTTAGTAGTATGATGTGATATTTGGTTTTCTTCTTTTTCTTCTTCTTCTTATTTCTTCTTCTTCTTCTTCTTCTTCTTCTTCTTCACGGTCTAGAGTCAAGTAAAAGTTGATGTAAAAGTTAATCTCATAATTAGCACCAATTAGCGCAACTATGCTATTTATGTCATTATTATTCATATATATTGTTTGACAATTGTTTCCAGCAAGCCAGCGGATTCGCAATGGTAAATATAGTTATATTATATTTAATACGAACGACAATAACTTCTTCCATCTTCGTAAGGTTAGAAAACAAAAATGAAACTATCCACAATGCAGATTAAATTGAATGATTATTTATGGGAGGTATTTCATAAAGAACAAGGGAAAATGAAATTATGAAATTGAACATTTTCAATATAGTACAGATGGAATCTCCAGCGTAACCCAGATAATTACAAATTAAAATAATGTTATTTAAAACTAATCACAATTATTTTAGTATGTTACCAACACGATTGATATCATCGCATTCTAGCAATAATCAGCTGATACTGTATCAGAAAGGGAAATCTTTGGAGGTCCCACTTCCCACTTAAGCCCTTTTATGAATACAGCCCCTGGTTCTGTGATAGTGTAAACCTACGACATAACTCTACTAATCTATTTATTCATGTTGCTTTAGGAATCAGACGATGCAAAACGGGTAAGTTGACCAGTTTATTTTTACTTTTAAAAATTACAATACGTACATTACGCTCTACGTTCACATTATGAATTTGACCAATTATAGATATTTCCTGTATTTGTCTACTAATTATATATTGAATATAATCCCTAAAAGCAGATACTGTAAGTCGTTTCCACGAGCATAACATTTTATCGATAGTCTTACCTCGGAAAGTGTGGATGTAACTCTTATTTATACACAACTGCTGTAATACCATTTTATCGAATTGTTACATTCATTACATCCATATATGCTTCTCCTTCTCTAGATAACGAGTGGACATATCAGGGTTTCCTCGGTAGGTGCAAACCTTTGTAAAAACCACGATGCGATCAAAGATTACGAATCTTTTAGAGTACAATTTCATGCTAAAGTTCAAATTGAATATGGGATTCGTGATGAAAACCTTAATAGAGCCCCCCGCACTGTAAGCAGCCGCCTGAGCAAAGTGACGCGGATGCTCACCGTGTGCGGGGGTGTTGTTGTTGCATGAAATCGTACTTTAAAAGGTTTCGTAATTAAATAATATAATCTGAAAAATAAAGTCGAAAATACATTGCATTGACCATTTTTAGTAACGACCACCTATCAAATACAATACTAAAATTATAATTCATTCAGCAATTTTTTAAATAATGACTACCATGCTTAATTAACAATGAAGTATGAACTATAAATGAAGTATGAACTATACAACCAATCACACTCACAGGGCCATCACACTGGCCCAGGGACTTTCCACAATGCGCTGGCTATCACCAGTCCCCTATAAACATTGACACAACACAGCTGCATCTGGATATGTCCATGGCCAACTTCAACCTCACGGAGCTCAAATACACTGAGCGAATCAACATGCTGCTAGAGAACGTCAAGGGACATACGGGTAACCATGCCGCCATTTTGTAAATTTGAACATTCTCTCAAACGTGCCCACTTCCGGTTTCTTCATCACTATTGGTGTTTTCTTCCAATATTCTTACGCCACTGTGTTTTTCGTGCTGCATTTAATTTTAATCGTCATCGGCGTTTACCATCTTCCTTTTTGTAAGTTATATGTGTGTACCTCATATGGCGATATTCCCGGCCTAACGGTTCTGTTCTGTTCTGCGCCTTGTACGTGGAATATTCCCGCGGTGACGTAAAGCAATAACTTACTCACTTACTCACTCCGGAAGTTGAAGGTAACATCGTACCTTTATTTTTTAAATGTCGACATTAAAACAAAATTATATATATGATGGCTCTTGTTAGTCCGGCCATTCATAATTACTTATAACCCGCGTTTCCTCGTGCAGTTGAAGTTCAGCTGGGTGGCAGTGAGATCGCCGTGTCCGGGGGAGGGCTGGAGGGATCGTACGGGGTGGAGCAGTTCCACTTCCACTGGGGGGCCAAGGACATGAGGGGGTCGGAGCACACCATCAACCACAACCACTTCCCCATGGAGGTCAGTGATGCCACCAATCGGCCATCTTCGGGAGATTCCGCTTTGCTCCAGACCTACGTTTCACGACGGCCTCCTAAAGTTAGGATCTCGTAAAGTTATTACCCAATTTATCACCTCCTAAGTTAGATGCCGATTTAAGAAGGGATATGTCTTATGCCATGGTCGTGAAGCACTTTAGGAGGTGATAACTCGGGTTAGGAGTTCCTAACTAGTTAGGACACCGTCGTGAAACGGGGGCAAGGACTGCAAACAGTCCCATTCGGATCAACCGAGCGACATCTACAGACACCGCAAACTTCCGGTTTGCTAACCAATGACTCGATCTCCCGTATAGTGTTACGTCTGTAGTTTCTGAATGTGTGTTCTGGAACAGATTCAACGATCTAGCTGTTATTTATGATTTCAGATGCACATTGTCATGTATTCCCACAAATACCCCAACTTCAAAACAGCTCTCAAATTTAGGCACGGATTAGCAGTTCTGGGATTCTTTTTCAAGGTGAGATATTAATTTTAGCATTATTATTTCAATTAGGGTTTATATCCACTTTCAAGATTCTTTCACTTAAATCACGGCTTGTCAGTTTAGGGCAGGAGGATACCCGTACTGAATGTTGCAGTAAACATGCGAGCACCGGTTGGTACTGGCGGATCAAGGATGATAACTGCATTTCTGAGTTAATATTATTGACTTTAAATTTTACGGAATAATAAATGATGTTATTGAAAAACAACGTTAAAATGCACACTTTCCGGAGGATGACGCATGAAAACAGCTAAATGTTTTCTAAATACATTTTCAGGTGGGGAAAACCAATCCCGTTTTGGAGGAACTACTGACGCATTTCTATCAGATAGAACACAGCGGTGGGTCTCAAATCAAATCATACTAATAACAATAATAATAATAACAACAACAATAATAAATAATAATAATAACAATGATAACAACAACAACAATAATAATAATAATAATAATAATAATAATAATAATAACTACAATAGCAATAATCATAATACATGTAATAATAATACTTTTAAAATAATTAAAAAAATAATGAAAAAATGACAGCTTATCGTTTACAATGACGCTTCAAAATATAAAAATATTCTACGAAATAATAAATAGTTTTACAATTTCAGGTGAAACCATTCCCATCCCCACCACATTCCCCATCTTCTCACTTCTACCCCGGAACCTGAACGCGTTCTACCGCTACGACGGCAGCCTGACCACACCGCCATGCTCGGAGACGGTGGTGTGGACGTTGTTTGCAGAACCCATCGAGGTGTCGGAGGTGCAGGTGTGTATATCCTCTAACGTGTAGGGTACATGTGGCGGCTGGCGTACTTTTAGACTACACTACTATCCAGTACACGTCTAGCCTGAATTAGTAGTACTAATGTTGTAATAGGCCTACATTTTAGTACCACGGACTTGGACCGTGTAGCGATTTGTAAGGAAAACAAAATAAGTACGGTATGTATACTAAGCAACATGTATAGTGTACGTATTCATGAGCAAACCAATTTAACGAACTATTGTTTTCGGAAAGGTTAATTATTGTTTGGTGTATGATAAGTGTCATTGTCTGAACCGAGATATACGCCATAATACCGCGAATATATAAATACATATATAGTTATATATGTGTTTTATTTTTCAATTTCAGTTGGAAAAATTCCGGCACGTAAAACGGACACATAAAGGAGAATTAGACAGATATCTTATTGACGATTTCCGACCAGTACAGCCATTGAACAATCGCATTGTCAGGACAAGTTACGTCAGATAATTCGTATTATGGTATTCTATGGCGGCGCATCCTCTCGGACTTCCTCCGTCTACGTCGAGGTAGCTATAACATTCGGATCAACAAGCGACGTCCACAGATATCTCCGATCCGGAATGTCACGAAGTTGCTACGAAGGGTAGCTATATCAATCGGACCAACCGAGCGACATCAACAGATATCCTCTCGGTCCTCAATGGTAGTTTACCATATTGACTGGTTTCCTTGTGTCGGAAACGGGCAAATGTACCGACCCAGTCAGTGACGATAACTCTATTTGATCAGGGATAACTCTAATATTCAGTTTATAACGTGCATTTTGATTGGTTGGTAAGGAATTTACCCAGGTAACCTGGCCGTTTGCCCGGGATCTTGGCAAATGTTACACGAGAACGAGGCTATCCACCATTATCCACCATTATGGAAACCTAGAATTGAGGTCCGAGCGAATATTTCCGATAAGGAATGTCGGGAAGTTGCTACGAATGGTAGCTATATTTGTGGATGTCGATTGGTTGATCCAACTGGTAGCTATAGCTGCCACCACGTGACATGGTTGTACTGAGATTTTTAAAAGCGCCTTTTCATTGATTATGTACCTTAATAAGCCAGTTCGGAATTTTGAATATACGCAGATTACGCATGCGCATGTGAAATATGAAAGCACATTACAATAATAATAATAATAATAATAATAATAATAATAATATATATTTATTATCCGGAGGAAATTTGATTACATTGTAAAATATTGGGGGGTTGCAGTGGAATTGTGTCTATCATACAGCGGTGGGAAGGACTTTGGAAGTACAAACATGATTGTATGTATGTTAAGTGAATGTACTTTGCAGTTGTATCTAAAAACTACTCCAAAATGACCATAAATATCTGTGATATTATGTTCTCATTTTAGAAGCAAGAAAATCGGTATAGTGAGAAATCTCAGTGCATATTCGTACTGTCATGAACTCTATGAAGCGAAAAACTTCCTAGCAAATCCCTGTCCGCACTTACCGTGTGAAATTATGTTATTATTTGTGTACCTCATATAACAAGTGAAATAAATGTTCTGTTTCTATTCTCTCTCACACACACACACACACACACACACACACACACACACACACACACACACACACACACACAGACAGACAGACAGACACACACACACACACACACTATTCTGTGCTCATTCGAAATTCCGAACTGAACTGAACCGATAGTATTTTTCTACACTGCCATTTTAACCATATATTGCTTTTTAGTGTGCTGTCAATGAATGGAATACGACGTGTCTTGAAATGTCTCTACACACGATGATGATTGTGTTGTGTCTGATGCTTCATTGAAAGAACATCTTAATTAAGCGAAATGCGGTTAGGAGTTTTATTTTTGTAATGAAGATAGTATGCGTTGTTGTTTCCTTCATTCAGTTGCATTCTTAATATTAAATGACCAGTGTATTTAGTGGTTACCTACTATTTCTCCATTATCAGTGTATAATAAACACAACATTTTTGTTTGCATTTGAAGAATTTGGTTTTAGTTTTGTTTACACAATCCATCGATCGCGAGGAGCAATGAGACCACGTGACATGCAGGTTAATTGTCCTGCTCAATTTACCGTCAGTGTATGCATACAGAACCGGACAGCCATGTTCACGAAGCTATCATATACGTAACCAGTGACGTCATCGATAAGCCTTATTATATTATTATATTGGAGGAAATTGGATACCAATTTTACTCCACGAAGGCTTAACGATGTCTTTACGTATACGATAGCTATGTGAACATGGCCTCTGATATGATGGTCACGTGTAAAGAAGGAACCAAATATAATGGTCACGTGTGCATAGGGAACCATATATAATTGTCACGTGTACAAAATGAAACCCGATATAATGGTCACGTGCAGAGAAGAAACCGGATTATCATGGTTACATGTACAGAAACTTCTTAAGATCTTCTTAGCTTAAGAATGTGAATATATCATGCTATAAGGTATCCTTAAGATAGTTAAGAACGTTCTTAGGCTAAGAAGATCGTAAGAACGTTTCGAGAATAGGGATCCAGTAGTTACACTCCCGAAGCTATCCATTAGAAGCAACTTTTCGACATTCGGATCATCACATGTACACACATATTTTAAAAGAACCAGATATGATGGTCATGTGTATAGGAGGAACCAAATACGATGGTCCCTTGTGCATAAAAAACCACATATGATGGTTGAGGGTTCAAAAGGAACCAGAAATAATAGTCACGTGTGCACATTGGCTACTAACCGAAATGTATTCACTTGACGGGATTATGCCAGTGTATAAAACTCCAACAATTTCACTGCCAGACATGAGGACCGGTAAGTCTGAGAAATTACCCGTCTTCATACATGTTGGCTAGTGCTCGATGATATACATCTTGAAACACAAACAAAAAGTAACACGACATGCGGGCGTGCAAGGATAAAACGTTACCAGTCCTCGCTGAAAATAACCCGTTGCGGGCGTGCGTACGGGCTCTATTTCGAACACTGATTATGTAGATGAAATATAAGCTTCACTGATAAAGTTGTCGATTATATCAATATTTCGATTCTAATATATTAACAAAACTATGTATGTAGTTTATATAGCAGTACATTATGCGTTCTTGTCAGTAATTATTGAATACAGTATGAAATCGTGGCTTATTTAAAACCCTATCCAAATTTCGAATTTGAACTTCGATACCAAAGGAACAAACAACTTATAACGTGACTGTTTATACAAATATAGGTGCGAAAAACAACAACATTTTATTTGTAATTGGGACAGTTATGTTTACCGAAATAGTGCGGAATATTGCATATCTGAGAACCAAATTTTCAAAAGTGTTTGGGGGGTTCAGTACATCCTAAAGTTTCAAAAAATATATAGATTTCCTAAGCTCAATTATTTTTTTAATGAACATCTATTTTTTTTAACATAAGGAAAGATCTCTCATCGTCAACATGTTCGCACCTTGACTACTATCCGAGGCTATACCGAGCCTGTCGACGATGGAACTATATATATACCATATATTTTAAGATACGCGTAACTTTGATGTGTCTATCTGCAGACAATGATGACGGATATATAGGCCTATTAAAATATGCTTTTTATTTTATTAACAAAAATAAGCTAAATCATCAGGTGTGTCATCAGTAAGACCTACTAATCAGAACTATAACTATTACTACTTGAAAGCATTTCTTATCATTATCAGAACAACATACAGGTGCATTATAAGGCACGTAGAGGTTACTGTGATAACCATTTCCTCATTTAACCAATCGCTCTCCTCCACCAGTATCACGTGACTCACATTGAATGAGATCGGAAGCGCACCGTCCATGAAGATAAATCGAAAGTGTTTAGATACATGATATGTATTTTGTTGTTTGCTGAGAGAAGATATAAATCAGTGAGATGTGGGACAGAAGCTTGGAGCTGATTCTTGTGTTTTGTATTTTCGCTGGAACTGGGAATGCAGGAGGAGGTATGTTCAGTCCATTCAGTCTATTCCTTCATTCCATTCCTTCAGTCAGTCAGTCAGTCAGAAAGTACATACACTTATTATCTCAGGAAACAGGCTTGAAGGAACCATATTCAGTCCATTCAGTCCATTCCTTCATTCCACTCCTTTAGTCAATTCATTCCTTTAGTAATAAAGTGTATATTTTCAGTCGGTCGGTCAGTCAGTCAGTCAATCAGTCAGAAAGTACATATTTTCGCAGGAAACAGGTTTGAAGGAGCTATGTTCATTTCATTCCTTCATTCCATTCCTTCATTCCATTCCTTCATTCCATTCCTTCATTCCATTCCTTCATTCCATTCCTTCATTCCATTCCTTCATT
>JAUTBV010105513.1:2587-15106 GCA_032361325.1 Lepetodrilus fucensis | reverse complement strand
TTTGATGTGAACATAGCATTGTTTAATCATATATATGTGTGGATTACGTATTATAAACACTTAATTTATAAATATATGTCAAAACCATTAAAGGATTGAAAGGATATTGAAAGGATTGTATTTTGGTAGGAAAAAATATATAATCTATCAGCCATGTTTACGGAAATGCACAAATGTATGCACAGATGTATTTCCTGCTTTCTGCTTTAAAAGGGAAAAAACAAAACAAAATTATTATTTAAAAAAAATCTTCTTTTTTTTTAATGAACCCCGCATTGTATCCGAATCCACGGTGCATCGAAGGATGTTATATTGAGGGACCACTGTAATAGACTAATCTGCTTGCTTTTGAAATTGGTTGTCATAGAAAAGCCTGTTGAAAATATATAATCAATTAAATTTGAACAATCTTTTGATCTTTTTCTCCCATGTCTCTCATTTCATCTACTCGATCTTAAACAAATATTTCTTTAATGAGATTTTTATCTGATTCATGAAAACTTGGAGATAAATTAGCAGCGACAGGTAGATTATGAATATATCTCCACATCCGAGGGGATCGACAACTCCTCCATTCCAGATCCCCGCAGACACGGTAGCGGGATGAATTTCCGATAAATTAGTATTTGATCTCCGACAATCCTCCGACTTGGAAGCGAGGAAGGTGACTGTGTGCGCGCTGGCCGACCCTGATCTCTCCATGTCTAAACCCAGAGCAGCATTTCCATAATGTGATGTTATCTCCACCAGAAATACCTCCCTGACCATCCAGGCAAAACTTACTCCTGCAGGCTACGGATCTCGGAATATTTCCATCCAGTTGATAGACTGGATGCCTGGTCATGCAACTGTTCTCTAGTAGCCTGTAGTAGTCTGTAGTGGCTTGTAGTAGCCTGTAGTAGCCTGTAGTAGCCTGTAGTAGCCACGGGGAGACAGGGAGATGATATATGGATGTAATCAGGCTGGTGATTGGTGTTCATGACATGTTCTTGGCATCAAACAGGAAGAACTCCATGGTGTAGGTCACTGAAGGATGATGAGGAACGGCCACATAGTACTACTACACAAAGCAGCTCTACCAGAACAGTTCATTGTTTCCTGAAGGACACGTGTGATGGATAGGTCTATCAGCGTCCCTCTAATTAGACTTTAGTCATATAAATATGAATATTTCATGAGAAATCTACATTCAGCGTAGTCCAGAGCTATGTGGATCCTATCTGGACTTGCTGTTTGTTATAGGCTTATTTTGTCTCAAGGAATGCAACATATCAGACTGCCAATGAGAGGTGTTTACCACTGTCCTGGCAGAGAGTTTGTTTTGTGTATGTACAAGGTAAACCACATACTGCTTGCTATCATTCATATTGATAGTGTGTCAGATTACAAAGCCCAAGTTTGAATCTTGTCAGATTGTCTAGTATCATCTCAATACGCAGCTAGCTCCTTGTCTGTTTTAGTCCTTCATTTCGGGGTAAGGCACTAATGTTCTTGTGGTACCAGCTAACGTATTAAGTAGCGATTCGCTTGGCTGATTCTTGTTGATAGATACACACAATGAATGTTGATGGTTGATGAGTTTATTGGGTGACAGCTTCAGATGTTATCCGGCAAATAGCTTGAAGAGTCCGTATTTCCCGACTTCCTAATTTCCACTCACTTTTCTGTGAGGGTTGCCAAAAATAGCAAAGTGCCTTAAGGTTATTCAACACGTTGCCAGCCTCGAACTCCCGTCTATGGATTTCCCCAAGCTATTTATGCCTTTTTCAAATATAATTCATAACAATCATTTCATGCTATTGATCTATTCTAGTGGCGTGTCAGTTTCCAGAGCTGTTACGGTTGATCACACTACTGAATTATAGTATTTTCAGTTTCACTACAAACTCAATACCTTAAATGCAGTTTCCAAATATTCAACCAAAACTAATTATTTCTAATTAACTTACAACTTCCTGCCTGTGATATCTCCCAGTGAAAACTATTTTTAAATGTTTGGTTTGTCTGTACCAGCCATGGTTTGTGCATTTTAAGCACAATGCTATTGCAGGTTTTTCTCCCACTATAAACAGCTCAAAGCAATCATCACTGTAATGCTGAACAAACCTTGAAACCTCCAACTCACTCATTCCAATTATTGAACCTCAGGCTTTGAAGGATATTTTCATTAATGCTTCAAAATCTTTCCACAAGTTTTTGTGAACTTTCTAAATAATTTCGTATTAACAAACATTTTCAAGAGTGTTCTTCCTCTTAGCTGACTCACTTTCAACAAGAGATGAAAGAGATCTCATAACACCACAATATCTCCTCCTCACTGCTTCTTAAAGGCGTCTATTATCTGGGATTGTGTGGAGACGTTCGATTTCACTTCTCCTCGTTGGAGCTGTCCGACTGTTCCCTGGTATCTGGGCGGCATCCATTCCATGTACAGAAGACATCTTCCCAGATCAGTGCTATGCCGGCACCTCATTTAATAGTGATCTATAGCTGGACAGTCGTTTATATACTTCCTTTGATCCTGGGAATGGAGACGGCCATGCTATGGTCTCTGGATGATCAGTGATGATGTGCACAACAATGAACTGCGAATTGTCATCATGGAATTTATAGATAGTTTTATTATGTTTATTTTTCTTTTGTTTGTGTTCAGCCCCATTGAGTAGCTAGTCTAGATCACAGGTGCTATATTAGTTACTATTAGTTAGTGCTATATTAGTTACTATTTATAAATTATTATTATTATCACAGAAATTGTGGGATTATTATTTTTTAACTGGGGTTTATAATCATGTTCTATATTCTTTCACTAATATCACAACTTGTCAGTTTAGGGCAGGAGAAAACCTGCAACACCCATAGTGCTGAATGTTGCAGTAAACCTGTGAGCACAGGCTGGTAGTGACATACCTAGGATGATATCTGCATTACCATGCCGGGCATCGTCTATTCATGCTATCCATATTAATTATTCCAAACAATTCATATGAATCTCTGACTATAAGAGTATACATTGACCTACATCATCAGTCTGTAAAGTAAGGTCAGCTTGACATGAGGAAAGAGAGTAAGCCATATCGATCTTCAATTCTACCTAGTTTACGTGAATATCCTAATCGAGCATGCTTCATTAATAATAATTTTAAAATGTTCTACCAGAGGAATAGAGCAACATGTTACCATAGTCACCACATGGTCACCACATAGTCACCACATAGTCACCACATGGTCACCACATAGTCACCACATAGTCACCACATAGTCACCACATAGTCACCACATAGTCACCACATAGTCACAACATGGTGACCACATAGTCACCACATAGTCACCACATAGTCACCACATAATCACCACATGGTCACCACATAGTCACCACATAATCACCACATGGTCACCACATGGTCACCACATAGTCACCACATGGTCACCACATAGTCACCACATGGTCACCACATGGTGACCACATAGTCACCACTTAGTCACCACATAGTCACCACATAATCACCATGTAACAGTCGCCACATTGTAGAGGCACCAATTATAGACCACACTCTAGATATATACTCAACAAAATATATTAAGTACATAGCCTCTGTACCAACTTTGGCAACTCGATCGGCTTGATGGGTATGGTGTCATTGTTCTTCAAATGTTTATGTAGGTTCTTCAATATAACTGTTGATGTCTGGACATTCTTCATTGTTAGCATAACATAAAACTAAAATGTATATGTAAAAGGAGAAAAAACCATTGGCCCATAATTAATTTTGTTGAGTATATGTACATGCTGAGAATCTATGTAACTAACACTAATGAACAAGCAGTGTACAATCACGTGACAAGTTGTTGGAATCTGAAGCTAAAGTACGGAAATCTGTGGCAACGACTTCAGCTGCATATATCACTGGATTCAATCAATCCTGATTAAGAGATGTATTTTTTTTATTCACGCACGTTAGTTTCAATAATTGCGTAATAAATCTTTATCTGCAGAGAGATGCCAGCCTCTTTTTCACAGCTGAAGGTATTTTAAATCCCATCAATAGAATTAAAACGATTGGAGTATTAAGTGCTCAAACAAGATATTGGCAGCCGTATATTGATGGCGTTCTTTGAAACCAGTTTGAAATAGAATAGTGTGAATATCATGTGAATGAGCTATTCATATGAATGAGACGTCAGATGTATTTGGAGGTGTATTTTTGTGTGTATCTCTGTGTTAGTGTATAGGCAGATGTATTAGTGTTCTCTATTATTGAGTATGTAAATATTTGCAATATGATTTCATTAGATTGTTATGTAAGAAATGTTTACCTAAACTATCTTATATTATTATATTATATTATCATGAATCTTGCCAGAACATACCTTTATTTATTTTTACATAAATTGTTCCACGGCCAAGTTCATTTGCTTGGTGCCAAATTTAGCATATGTTTCTGAATGGCTTTCAATAATGGAAATGCTTTTTTAAAATGTAAAGTTAGTTATCAGAGGTCATGTTTAATGCTCCTGCTAGCATGATGATGAATTACTGCTCTAGCTGACATCGCCAACGTGTTCAGCACATGGAAGGTGCATGTAGCAAACTCGTCATAGTGTTTCTTTGCTCAGTTTTTAAAAATAAATCGGTATTATTGCAAATTTGTTTTGCTGGCAGGGTACAGGTAGTCTGTGTTGAAGCATCTCCTGGTATGTGGTATGTGTCTGTATATTGAAGCATCTCCTGGTGTGTGGTATGTGTCTGTATTGAAGCATCTCCTGGTATGTGGTATGTGTCTGTATTGAAGCATCTCCTGGTGTGTGGTATGTGTCTGTATTGAAGCATCTCCTGGTGTGTGGTATGTGTCTGTATTGCGATGATGCATGTGACGTCCAGCAAGATGTTCCTGTAACTCCAGTATGCACAGTCTAGATGCATAGCCACACTTTCATTCCAGTTTCAATTAAGCAAATGATGAAGTTGGACTGGCAGATAATGAATGTGTGCGTCCTGAGATTGCAGGCGTCCTGAGACTGCAGGCGTCAGCTGGAGAGCTGGGACAAAGTCTTAGAGGAATGGCCGACGTGTTCATTGACATAGGAGACCACCACTGATTGGTCAATTTTCATTTAACGCACGTGTGCTGAAATCAAATGTGAATTGAACAGTGGTAATAATACATTACATGGATTGGATACTTTGTGGAGTCTTGGCTTTGACAGCTTTTCTCTTTTTAGATGTCGAAGTATTTATGGAGTGGATTATTTCCGTATTATTACAAAATGAAAACTAGGTTGAGTATTTTGACGAAATGAAATGGAATCATTACTAAAAGCATGGCTATCTTTTCACGACGTTCTCAAATGTACTACGAGACAATGAACACTGTTGTAGCAATCTATTATATATGGGGACCGTGCACTTACGAGAGCGCTAAATATGGTCTCATAGTGAATATGAGAGTTTCGGGAAACGATGCCCTGGGGTGCAGTTTAAGGAATGACATCAGTTTTCATGTAATTTGACAAACAGTAGTTTAATCTGATGACACACTGGCCAATTATGAATACAATTATTTAACACTCATTGAATGATAAAACTGTTGCTATGGTACAAAGTGACTGCAACAATAAAATCTATCTTCAGTATAAAACAGTACAAGCATAAAATGTTTTTTGTATTTGCTGACCAAGCATCCCAGACAATACATTGGTATGCCATTAGAAACATTTAAATGCCAACTGTTGCTCTTCTAGCTACCAATAACATAATGATGCAATAATAATATGTGTTCTTTTCATTCATATTTGAGACTATATTGATCGACTATCCAATATGTATTATGAGTTTATTGTAGGAGTCACAATGAGTTCTGTTGACAAATGTTATAGTGTTTGCAGCTATGTGACCTATATATGACCTTGACATACTGGTGGTACATATATATTATCAGCAATATCCTGTCCATTGATCTGTAGTTGAATTTCACTTCTTCATGCAGTTTATTGTTGTTGTAACACAATGGTTGAAAGAGTTGTTATTGCAACGCAGTGGATGTTATAGTTATTTGATGTTATTGGTCTTTGGGCAGCCATTGTCATGTCATATCTGATCATCAGAAATAAAAAGTTACAAAAGGTCATGCAATTGGAAATATCTTTATTAATAGGTATCTAAAATAATGTACAGTTTAATGAAGTAGGCAAGTCTCCTAAGACAGTTAAATAAGAATTAGGCATGACTGTGTCTGGAGATCAACTGTCACTATGGCCTGATGGAATGGGTCCGTCATCAACTCTAACTGTCACTGTGGCCTAATGAAATGGGTCCAGCTATAGAACAGGGCACTTGAGACAACCTGCTTCGTGGAATTCACAATGGAAGTCTATTGGCTATTAACTGGACGGTTTGAGTATTATCATGCTGTATGCTATTGGCTATTGACTAGAATTAACAGCTGGTTGTTTATTACCTAGACTTGCAATTCTGTAATGTACTTATCAGAAGAAGTTAATCTGTTTATTTAAGTGGGATCAGTTTAAATGAAATCATACATTATTTTATTTTATTTTTACATGACTAGTTAGTTGGGTTATTTATACCATTTTCACAGTAATCAAATGCAATATGCCTATAGATGGAGGAAAATCCATGACATTTAGAATATTCTAAGGTGCATGAACCATGATTGATGCAGATGAACCAAATGACATAGCTGTACAATATACATTCATGCATGTAATTGCAGCATTCTACTCATGTCACTATACTGTACCAAATTAAATATAAAAACTGTCTGTATTACATTCTTATGCATTAACTGCAATGGTATTCAGTCTATACATTATATCTGCTTTAATGAGAATGTTAGTCCAGTGCAGTGGACATTTGCATATTCCATCTTCACTGGTCCCATCAATTTCATTTTTTTACAATACAAATGTTGATATTTAATCCTACATACATATACAGTGTACCCACCCTATGTGGTGTTCTAAGCCTACAGCAAGTCTAGTCTTCCCACATCAGACCGGTCAATACTTTCCTTCTAATATGTGACCTAATATTGTATATGGTATATCTCCTAACAGCTAGGGAATTAGAACTTGTACCATATACTGCCTCTTTCTGTCCCAACAATGGACAGAAATATTTCTGTGGATTAAGAAGGTAAATAATTGGTGTAGAAATGTTTTCTGTTTATGATAGAAAGAAAATTGTATTAAATTGTGATATTTATAGTTTTAAACTTTATAATGTTATTTATAGTATCGGTATGCCTCCATAATTGTTGTTCATGTGATTTTTCTTTTCTTTTCAGGTAAGTACAACAACCTGAGACTGAAGTGTTTTCTCTGTGCATGGTAAGATGTATGTATGTTGTTTTGTACTAGTGTTGTGTCATCTGTTTTGGATGATTGGAATGGCTGTCACAAGCAGCTTCACTGAACTGAACAGACAATTTCTGTTTGTAAATTTATATAACTTGTTATTGTATATTGTCCTACATGTTGATAAGGTAAGTCATGTATATGCCCAGTTGATGAGTAATAGTGTTGGACAATTCAACAATAGACTGACAATATTCATTAGGTAACATGTTATAGATTTCAGCATCACAGTTGACATATAACATGCCAGTGAGCTTACTGGGACCAGATCTAATCTGTTCCACAAGCTATGTATTGTGAAGGCTTGTGACATCTTCTGAACACGAGTCTGCACAGCTTGTTGAAAGTATACCTTGAGGACAGTTGCAAGACACAGTAATTTTCAGAAATGTAAGATTAGACATTTCAATTTTTACATTCAGAGCACATTTATATAGAGAGAAAAAATTAAATGAAAGCATTTGATTGACATCTCCAGTGCATGTTAGTAGGAGGAAGACGAGTGGGTGGACTAAACTTGATTTACATCGTTTTATATTGTGTATTTTTACCTCTGATTATTGTTGAGGGTTGTTCCTAGCAGGTCCTCCTATTGGTGTTAGATGTGTAGAAGACTGAGATTACCAGTGACTGGTGCTGACCATAGTTTACAGCATTGCCAGGCAATACCATGGTGTTTCTGGTTGTCCTCAAGACACAATTACAGCAATTAATACAGTTACTTCTCTCACAGGAAGCTCAATGTGGGTTTTTGTATCCTTCAGTCGCACTGCACCCGTCGTAATAACCAATGGAAGAGGCCATGAATAACCCTGACATTTTGTAACTGTCTGGATGTGATATTGATGTAATTATTTTAACATTCATCATAGAAAAGGTGTGTGGATTAGGAGTAAGAAGTGGCCGTGTTGCAGTCTGTTCAATGTGTGTGCTCTCACTAATCTGATTGCCTGGTTCCCTATGGTATGTGACTGTGTACACACACAGGAGATGGACTGCTGTAGATATCATAGATAGGGTCATAACACTGAACAGATTCACTGAATTGAGTCTTCATGAAGATACATGATCCAGCTGCCTAATATTATCAGTTCTTATAAATGATGTGAAAACAATCGCCATGATATATTTACATGTACTGAAGACGATTTAGACAATGAAATACTAGTATGCATCTTTACATATTCAGTTAATCCTGTCTGGCAAGGGGCATTATTCAGTTCTACATGATTGTCTTGTTACAGCCTACGGGGCAAGGTCATTTTCTCTGTGTTTTGTAGACACTGTAACTACCCTGGTAGATGTTCTCATGGCCAATTTGTACACGTATCTCTGCCAGTGTCTACTGACTTATGTGTTAATTTCCCTGGAGGACGGTGTGGATGTAGATTTAGGCCTGCTAGAGTACATGTATATGTTTATCTTCTGTTGATTTCAGATTACATCTATTATCTCCTCATCCTATACTGAGTGGTGGTCATGCCTCGTGTAGAGTGTATGTCATTACAGTGGCAGTGTGGTAGTTACCACTATGTATACTAGTATGTTATATATAGGCCAAGGTCCGTATGCACAGACGTAGCTTAGTTATTCCGTGGTTTAAGGGTTAGGGTTTGTGCATACTGACAGTAGTATAACTCATCGCTTAAACCTAGTTTAGCCTAAACTGTGGTTGAACCACGTTTGTGCATACGGACCCAGGAGTTCAGTGTTGGTAGAACCACATGAATTGATGATGCATTATATTTTAATCCCTATCTTGAATACTTTGGATGTTGGCCAAGAAGTGAGTAAAGAAGTGAAACAGGGAATCATGCTGATCACCCTGGGATTCGAACCCGAGTTGCTGGATTGTGAGTCCAACGCTCTACCGAATGAGCCAAAGGGGTAACCCCTCTACCGAGACCAGTAGGAGCATCTTATATCACACCTGGCTACATAAGTATCATTATTTTTTTGTAAAACAGCTCACAACTTTTCAGTACTTAATAAATTTACTATAAAATCAATTTGACTGGTAAAGTGAGTGGTAAATGTGTAACGATGACCATTGTTTGGAAAATGGTGATCTAGATATGTCGCATGATGCCTATTTATCCATTGTCCACAGGTGTTGTCGCCACTTAAGTGCCGAGGTAGAAATGGATGTCCATTTCCTATCCCATTAAGGCTAGCGGTATTTTTTAGCCTGATGTCGTATGACAACCGCGAATTGTATGACGTCCTGCATATGACATTTAACCTAGTGTTCGTGCAGTCTATAGACGAATATGGTATGAACATAGTCAATATCACTGCTGCTGGCAAAGATGAAGTTCTAAGTAATTATGTCCATAATGCCCCTGCCAATCTGCCTGTCTATAATAGGGTTTGCTTCGGAAGCTTTTAGCAGGATCAGGATTTGGCTCTGGTTTCAGTGGTGCTGATCTGGTGGCCACATCGGCACGATCTCCGACGGTCTGTACCCAGAAGTGTGGGTCTTTAGAGGAAATGTGATGGTAAAGATGCGAGTGACAGTGGTAATACGGTACTTGTTGATGTGATGATCTGTAGATGTGTACAGATGACAGGAATGTGGTAAATCTTACTCTTCACAATATATTAGGTCTATTTATTTCCGTGTCCATTGCTGAGCTTTACTTGCTAGTTTCTTGTACAGTTTGTGATGCTCTCTTGACAGTACTGCTTTCTAGTGTTCATAGAAACAAGTCAGGAAATGTCCAGTTCAGAAGATCATGGGAACTAAACCCACAGGTTTAGAAACTAGGGGCTTACGAAATAGTTTTACTCCATAAATCCTTCTAAATATTGCCACAGTTAATTTCCATATATTATTTTAGAAAACTGCGCTTGATAACTTGGTATTCTCCAAATAGCTGTAACATGGTATGACCAGCAGGCATTGGCCAGTAGATAAAAGGGGGGCTGTCTATTATCATATAACTACGTCTGTCACCAATTATGTTCAAGTGCATTCATCGCGCTGTGATGAAGACTTCAACTTGACCCTTACAATGGCTGCCATGAAATATGATTATCGAAAAAAATGGATTGTAATAACATGGTTTATTCATGGATGGAAACGTTCATCAATTTCTTTCTTTATAACTAACATGACCTAAGGATATTGCTATGGAGGTTATCTGTAGAGATTGCGTGTCCATTTAACTCTCTCCCTGCTGGATTAATCATAGTACTGCTCTTCAGGGCATCTCTGGTTGCATCCAATAGTAAAAAGGTTAATATGACACAGTGCTACTCTGTTGCAGCAAGAAACTGGCACTTTGTGCCACAAAGCAAATCACATACAATAATAACACTGGTACACACACACATACACTAACCCTGGTATCTCAGTGAGACTTACATACAGACATTGCTGCAATGTATTTAGTACAAGTCACAGACAGTAAGAATGGCGGCATAGACTGTATGAGGTGGACATGATGATCTGATCCTTCAGGATCACCTCACCAGGATCACCTGACCAGGATCACCTCACCAGGATCACCTCACCAGGATCATCTCACCAGGATCATCTCACCAGGATCACCTCACCAGGATCACCTCACCAGCTGCTGGATCTATTCCTGGTATTATGTCTTCCTGAGTCGCTCCAGCCTGGTTTCTCTACAGCTCTGTGGGCCGGCCGGCATGATGGGATGAGTTCCGGGCTGTAATTGACGATAGCGTCCCCGGCGATGACAGCTCTGATCTGACTGAAGTTCCTGCTGGCATATTGACACACTGGATGCCGTCTCATCTGTATACATTATTACCTGCTGGCATACTGACACACACACTGGATGCCGTCTCATCTGTATACATTATTACCTGCTGGCATATTGACACACTGGATGCCGTCTCATCTTTATACATTATTACCTGCTGGCATACTGACACACTGGATGTCGTCTCATCTGTAAACATTATTACCTGCTGGCATATTGACACACTGGATGCCGTCTCATCTGTAAACATTATTACCTGCTGGCATACTGACACACACACTGGATGCCGTCTCATCTGTAAACATTATTACCTGATAACTTGGTATTCTCCAGATAGCTATAACATGGTATGACCAGCAATCTAGTTTCTGAGACCATCTATTATAGTCCTGATATATGCAACAACATACTGGGTGTTTGGCAATGTAATATCTGCATGGCAATGCAACAGCTGTGGCAATGTAACTGTGGATGGCAACTACCGGTATATGATGACTGACAATTTACCAGTTGTGTAGCTATACAAATGGCGATGAAATACATATGGATAGTATTCTTTAAATATGTTCCTGTTACACATTTAGCAAACAACATCCTTGCTTCATAAAAACATTACATTTTCTGTGCAAAACATTATTATTCTAATTTTTAGACACAAACAAATTGTATGGAACATTATAAAACTCTACTATGTTGATAGATTGATGGATGGATGGATGATGGATGTATGAGATGGGACTCTCAGATTGCATGTTGTGTAGAATATCCTGGTCACAGAGGGTCATTAAAACTGTATCAGTCTGTTATGTATTCAACACATGCAATGGCATTTAGGCAAATGTCCTGTTCTCTTTACATTTGTAAGATTACATATGTTACATGTTGCTGAATAGGTATTGAGCCATTGGAAATATTAATTGAGCTTTTGGTGCTGAAGATATACATACATACATATGCAAATGAAACCAATACACATTGATGACCTATTTACATAATATAGCATAAAGTGTTCATTTCTATGAAAAAGTAAATAATCTTTCTTTTCTGGAAAGATTTAGGTTTTATGATAATTATTGTATGTGTTCAACCAAGATACAGCTAGCGTGTAACAGCAAAGCATCTACAATTGATTACAAGCAGTAAGGAGACAGTCTTCTTATCTTTTAAGGTAGCAGATCATGCAAGTCACTGCTAAGTAAGAGATTCAGTGTTAGATTAAATGGAAAACATTTAGATTGATTGTAGCACAGTTTGTGCTACTGGCCCAGCTCATCCTAGCTGTAATCCATGCAACATCCTAGCTGTAATCCATGCAACATCCTAGCTGTAATCCTTGCAACATCCTAGCTGTAATCCATGCAACATCCTAGCTGTAATCCATGCAACATCCTAGCTGTAATCCATGCAACAT